>JAMKCH010033872.1:0-15564 GCA_023653785.1 Ophioderma brevispina | reverse complement strand
TGCATGAGTCTAACACCAACGTCTATAGTCGATAATAGGTTTACTCTTCTGGAGAGATAATCTTATTGTTGAGGAAAGCCTGATCTGATTTAGAAATGGCCCCATCAGTTGAGAAGATTATCCTATTGACTGGTTAAGCCGTGTGTAATGGTTATTTAGTGGGCAGGTTTGGATATTTAAGTAGGTACAGTTCAAATAACCTTTTTACACGTATAGCTGACCCCGGATTCGGATTCTGACACCACGAATTAAAGATCTTGATACAGAGTTATTCGAGGTGACTACCGAATGTTGATCGCAGGTAAGTGCTTAAGAAGTTTTGCCTATCTTAGGCAATTCTTAAATAGTCTATGTCTTCAGCTATCACTAGCACTCGATTGCGTTAATATAAAGAAAACAAAGGCAGAAATTCCCTTCTCTTTTGCATAAGTTTCTCCCTTATTTTTATTTTTAAATCCCGGATTCAGTGATCTGGCGTTATGGGTAGCAATTGTTCAATTGTTACCATTTTAAAGTAAACATGGTAAAAGCAACATGTTGAAATTGTGTTTTTGAAGATTTCCATGACTTTGAATCACTAGCTTGGCTGATTCGTTGACGATATACATGTATTAGCTAAACAGAAGATGGTAATCCGACAATCACAATAAGCTTTTGTAATGAGTCACCTGAAGATTTCCATTACTTTCAATCACTATCTTGGCTGATTCGTTATCGATATATTTGTATTATCTAACCAGCAGATGGTAATCCCACAATCACAATAAGCTTTTGTATTGAGTCACCTGTTCTTTCATCGTTGTTTATTTCAACAATGAAGGAGCAAAATGTTTCGATTGTCCCTTTAAAATAGTGAAGAAGAAATTTGCATAAATTACAATCACGACAGATAAGCTAAGTTGATGGCAATCTGTGTTCACAATTAGCTTTTATATTGAGTTCTTTCACTATTGTTTATTTCTTTCATTTGTACCACCTGAGGCCGAGGTGTTTCTAGAATTTTCCTTTGTTCAATTGTCCTTCTTTTGTTTAACTATGAATATTCATCAGACCGTTCTTTTTCTCAGGAAGTGTTCAGAGACTACTTTCGGAAAAATAAAAAAAGAGGTCTGGCGGCCCCACTGGGTATAAATAATTTCAAATCAATCTAAACTTAATAATTCCTCGTGCGTTGACTCAGTAAATGTAATGTTTGATGACCATTATGATTGCATTGACTATGTGCAGAAGACAAGGAAGAAATGCTAGATCAAGTGGAATTGTATGTTTTTACTTGCATAACATATTTTTGTGCTTTGGTCGCTAACCTGTACAATTCATCCCATCTAACAATACCTTCGCTTTAAAATTCAGCGATGAGAGATCAACAATTCTTATGTAGACGCACAACACTGCATATTTCCATGTTAGGGTGGGTTGGTGTGTGGCATGTGGAATTTGCTTTTGGTGGTTTGGATTAAATGGTTTATTGGACATGTTGGTTGTCTTGTTCAATAAAATATATGGCTGTCTGCTTAACTTGTTTTAATGAAAATTCCATGCAATATTCCCAATATTTTGTATGTTATCAATTGTGTTGTGCTTGCCTCCGTGAGTCGGATGGAATTCACGTCCTTTTGCATGACAGCGGGTTTTCGTGCTCCTGATTTCTCCTGGCTAGCTCACTGAGGCAATTTTAATTTTAATTTTTATATTTCTTTTTCTTGATATTCTGTATATTGTTCAATTTTGATGTTCTTATCCAATATGTAAAATAAATAAAAAATAAATAAATGGTGACCAGCATTAACGTTTTTTTTCGAGCACATGTGTTAAAAACGCTAATTGTTTATTTCCCAAATTTATGTATGACCTAATTTCAGTTGCATAATTTGGGGGAAAAATCACATCGGCCAAAGCGTTTTAATCTAAAAATAGCCTAATAAGCAGAAACGGTGGCGCCATTCAAATTGTTTTGGCCCTTTAAATTGTAATGATTTTTTTTTTTGTTTTAATTTTATTTCAGCAATGGAAAGTATTGATGCTCTCCTTCTACTATGAAACCAAAATTTTTAATTGAAAAGTCCTTCGGGAAAGTGGCGGTTTTTTTTTTTTTTTTTTTTTCAATTTTCGAAGGAAAAACCAAATCGGTTTTTGAGACCGCCATTTTGACTCGGTACAACCGATTTTTCATTTTTTCTTATGTTTGTGGGTCGTGGTTGATGTACTCCATCATGACCAAAGTTTTGGTTAAAAAATTCCCAAACGGCAAAGTGGTTTACAAGTGGGGCGCTTTCCACTTGGACCCATACAACACCAGCGGGAGTGCAGAAGACCTTATTAGTGTTAATGTCATCGATAGTTTAGTTGTTTCAAATAAAAGAACTGATTAATCGTATTAATGGCATGGTTAGCACATTCAAAAAAAGTAGTTCCTCAATCACGCCAGATAAAAGTTGTATTGCTGGGTGAAGTTACGGTAAAAGATCCTCTCAAATGAACGCAACCGTCGAAAACGGGTTTAATGAAGTACTGAATAAAAGAAAACCAGACTATACCATAGTTACTAGTTTAACGGTCCTTTAATTCCCACCGCAACAACGCAATTTTTACCTCTAAAAAACGACAACGGCTCATGTACCCATAATGCGATCTCTCAATGCTTGTCAGACAAGACACACGAGGCCTCAGTATGGTGGATAGATTTCCGATAACTAATCTGGTTACAGCCTTCGTTTTCTCCAAATAAGCACTACTTGAGTAGAGAGGATCACCCCTGCGAGCTGCGTGATGCTTGTATTTTTTCTAAAATTACCTTTAATATTAGTTTGCAATAGGGTGTGGTTAGGAATAAAAAATCCAGAAGATTATTTGGAAGGTTTTCGCCTAGTAAGAAGAATGTCAGAATTATTAAGCCAACTCCTAATTCAGGTAGGTAGTCGGTCAACCGGTGTGTGCTTGTTCTGCTTGATGTATGAGTATTTTGCGTACAGGCTTACACAGCCTCACGATTAACCATATCCGTGCCACTGATGGTTCGAGCATTTGGTAAACGCTCATTTAACTTATGAGCGTATTTCTGTTTAATGAGGTTGTCGAGATGGGTCGACAACGCCTGTTATTAAACCAAATCCTTAATTTTAACATAACAAAGGATAGAACACTATGGAGGAATTGTAATAAAGGAAAATTAACAATTAATAATCTAATCATACAGCTGCAACTCAAGGCTATACTACTAAAATGATATCTTTCTGGTCTGTCCGCTATCGTTCGGTTGCTTGACACATAGATCTTATTTGGCATGTAGATGTGAATGGCAGTCTGCGACCTTTGTTTTGCAGTGCGAAGTGACCCAAATCAATGGGTATCTAAGGCTCAAATTTGCAGATTGCCCCTAATGACAACCAAATTTGATCAAAAGGACCGCTGACCTGAGCACAGAAGAAATCTGAGCAAAGGTCACACACAAGGTCAAAGGTCACACACAGGGGTGACATGCACTAGTATAACTATAAGCCGGGATTTGTTTTTAATGCTGTATTCTATATGCGATTTCGTGGCTGCCTGCTTAAGAAATGACATCTAAACCATAGCTGCCCGGCTCTGCTGTGTCAGTGAAGCAAGTTTTTTTCTCTCTCTCCATAATATCGCCAAAGGAAAATGTGGAACTTTACCTCCTCTTAGATTAAAATTGGAAATTAATTCCTCCATTGCCTTTGTAAATAAAGCTTTGTTCAGGTTTGTGTGAAGTTTCAAAGAAATACGCCATCTCAAAACCTTACTTATATGCTTCGTTTACAAACCAAACACATTGGTAACCGACCATTAATCAAATAACATATTTGGGCCTGTTCAACAAGAATTGGGTCATTTTTTCCTAAACGGGCCTTCTATTCTTCTTGATTCAAATCAGCATTTATAGTCTGATTTAACAACGACCTGTCATGTCATTATTTAGAACATTTATTTTAACGATGTTCTTCACCACATAGCATCATCACATATTTGTTGTAAAAATGTGCCCCGTCATGACTGTTTTATTTTTTTTTTTCTATTTGTCTTCCTACATCATCTCAATCGTTTTATAAAGGATTACGCCTTGTACATATGTAAATCTATATTTTCAATTAGCAATGTCACCTATGTTTCGTGACTATAGTACTAGAATTTGGAAATTAGATGTTTTACTCTGTAATGTAAATGCACGAAAACCGGACTCAAAACAAGAAGTTTGTAATAATCAGATTTCTATATATTTGTAATTTGTACTATTTACTCGTCAACATTTTTATTTGATTTTCAACCCTTTTCCATCAACATATACGCACCGCCATACAATCGAAAAGCTGATATTACAAACTTGTTTTCTTCGTATTGTGTGTGGAGCAGAAATTGTCGTAGCTTGAATTAAAGTTTTGCAAACATTTGTCAACAGGCATTGGCCTGAAATTCATTAATTTGGAGGATGAAAAAGTATCTTTAATAATAATAATAATAATATAATGAATAATATAATATAATATAATAATAATATAATTAATTTGATATAAAGCCTAATGCAGAGGCATCTTTGCTGGGGGCTTCATATAGAAAAAAGAAGCAATTTAATATCATTGTATAAAATTCAATAAATGTTTTGACCAGAAATATAAGAAGAGAAGACAACCTAATTCCGAGCCCCCCCCCCCCCCCCCCCCAGACTAAACCAAGGATACACCTGAATTTGTCCGCTTTGGAGGTATATGTGTGTATGTATCCCACAGAGACCATTGGGAGTCGTGCTTTTTTCCTGCATTCAGATGTCTCGCTCTCTACATTTCCTAACCCTACCAGCTCCTGCCTAATCTGGTGCAAACAGCTATCCTGGGCACTAATCTCTATACACTGGTTGGTTTTACCTGGGCTCCTTACTTGAAGCCCCACTGACGGCAATATTGGTATTCCAAAAAGAGCCAAAGCAGGATGTTAAGAGCCGGTCAAACACTAATGTCCCATTGAATTGTGGATAAACGACATAATAGAGTAACAGATAAAGCTAATTCGTGAGCTCACCAGCTCTCAATGTATTTGAAGTTCCGCGCGGGTATGGGATGGGGCATGTTCCCTAAACGAGCACCCGAGATACAACTTCTGTTATTCAGGTATCTCTGGTATGCTGTTGTGTTTGGGTATACCAAGATGTCTGTCGGTGCCGATTGCTTCACTCACTTCAAAATATTACAGTTACTGTTGTATAGTCACTCCATTGTATAGAGATCAATGATCCTGGGGAATCGGATTGGGGGAAAATAGAGAACGATAAAAAAAATCACAATGTAAATTAGCTAGATCCCAGTTGATATTGAATAGCCTCTACTTTGTTTTAGGTGGAGGTATGAATTGATAGGATTAGTATATAAAAACTTTGGTCTTGTATTTGTGGTATATGTGCATATAGCCCTGATAGCCCCCTCAGCGTTGGGCCATTCACAGTCCCCATCAATAGTCAAAGCATAAACCCTAGAAGAACGCGCAAACTAAATCCAGGAATAGTTTCAGTGAAAGCAGCTGTGAAAGCTGATTTTATGACTAGGAATATAAAAGTTTCTTCTTCATTGTTTTACACACAGGTACTGAAGCCCATGGCGTAACATCGGGGGGGGTGGTGCAGGGGGCAGTTTTGGGGCCCCCTGACACTTTGGCCGGGAACATTTGCAAAAATCATCTAAATCACCGGTTTTAGCCCTCTGATCGAAAATGGCCTTTTGACCCCTAAGAGGGAAAATTTCCAAGCCGGGCGGAAATTTGCCCCTCAGAGCGGGTAGGCACGATACGCCACTGGCTGAGGCCTTCTAAAATTTATGATAATTATGACTGTTGGAGGCAATGTTTAAACCAATTGGGGTAGACCACACTATGATAACATACAGTAGTAAAAATACAAATATTGACTGGACCAAGGGGTGAAAACGCATCAAACCAGTCGTTCCGTCCTGGGCGCTGACATTTTGAATATGCACGGAATTAATTTCAGTTGGGTGCCGTGTATCACACATAATGTCAATTCGATCAAAACAATCCGCCAAAATATTCAGTTGTTGGATGTGGGGTTTGCTATTGGGAGGTTAAATTTTGTCTACATGGCCACCACCAACGAATGAAAATGACACATCAGTCGTCTTGATTTAAATAAACCGCCTCACTGAATACATTTTTACCTAAGCGCGAATTGCTTATGAGAAAAAGGAGTATCTGAGCACAATGATCCAGTTACACTATTTTTACACCTGGACCTCTAACCACACACCACATGGACACATTATTTTTTTAATTTGTATCACTACCGATTAATTGATATAAAAGCGGCACCACAGTATGTGGAAAGAAGCGAGGCAGCCATGCTTTCTATTGTTGGTACTCTAGGTTGTCTTTGTGGGGGTGGGTGGCAAAACATGCGAGACGGGGAATTTCTAAAGATTACGAACGGTTTGCCTCTCTATTCTATATAGAACCCTTTGGACTGGACCAACAACTCTTTTCGTAACTTATTTGTAGTTGACAGTTTCTTTCAATCCGATATCTTTTGTATTGCGAGAAAGAAATCGAAGATGTTCTGGGTATTTCTGTTCCCCTATTTTGAGTAATGGAAGCCCATAACTCTGCCCATAACTCTACATCAAATGGAATCTACTATAATGATAAAAATAAAAAAAAGATAAAAATAAACGATACAAATATGAACAGGATCACCATTAAACTTTGTGTTAATGTGTGGACTGGTGTCTCAGCTGGCGCAATGATCATGATCTCAAGGTTTTCGGTGTGACTACCGCTGGACGCATAACCCCCCGCAGCCGCGCGCAAGTGGCTGTAAGCCTGCTTAAACTAACACGGGGTATCCGTCTGCTCATTCAGTCCACGGTAAGGTATTTAGCCGGCTTGACTATGTTTTAAGTTTGTAGACTTATGGACCCATCTTTTTCATTCAGCGGGGACAATTGAATATTAATTATTAAAAGAACCAATATACAGATGTGGAATCTTAAAAAGGAATTTTAGTATGGGAAAACAGCCAATTTTTGGAAAAAAATAAAGATTGATGACGTCACGGCTTGATTGGTTATTATTTTGCATTCGGGGACCCATTCAGGTAAAAATGACGTACGTATCCCTACATTGGAAAAAAAAACGATTATCGTCATCGTACGTCGGTTTTTTGAATCTGTAGGGAAAAAGATAAATGTGTAACTGTTTAGACTAATATACGGGTCTTTGGAAAAAAATAATAGCCCACTTTGGGAAGAGGGTCATGCAGACCTTGAATTTAACATATTCGGGTATATAGATCGGTCGCCCCCGAAGGAGCACACTGATATCCGATACCTGACACGTGACCTGTACTTGACACGTGACACCAAACTATTATCTCGTTACCGTTTATAACTTCTATACGGGCAAAGCAGCAATCATTTTGTATCTCTGTTGTAACAGCGTAATCGATCAAGATTTGAGACATAATGGGTTCTGTACAGGGAGGGTAGGACACGATGCTCGATTTGGGCATTGGGGATCCAAAAAACGGTAATTTGTGAAATGCTACATGCATTTACTATGGCAGTTCGGTCCCAGTGACATAAAAAATCATTCTGAAACCTGGTTCAAAAAGCTATTAGGAATATCATGATAAATAGACAAAAATATGAAGTTCACACAAATCATGCTTCTGTTAAATACTGTGCATAACTCAAAACTCCAGAAACTTCCCCTGCAAAAAAGTAATCTCTATCAAACATAATAACCCCCCCCCCTTGAACTCACGCGCACTATGGCTACAGAGCTATGGCGCGTAGATGCGCACCGATACACCTAATATCAAAAAAGCCCTATTATAATTATTATCCACCCAAAAACCCATTGCACTCCTGGATGAGCGTAGACGATATTACGGCATGTACGTGACCTGTCGTGGATATCCTTATATAAGGAGCCAGAATCCGTTAAATTGATGCCCTCTGTAAAGTGGAAGTTATTGTAGTTGGTAGGGGACATTTTTAACGCTGAAATATATTTGGGTTATTGGCCCGGCGGGAGCGCGGGGAGATAGATGTTGAATATACTTGACAGACATGGAGTTTTTTGCTGTATTGAAGCATGAAGGGCCTTGGTCATAACAATTTTTCATGACCAAATTGAAAATGATGAACAGTGCTAAAATTACTTAATGGTTGTGATGAAACATGACATAAATATTTATGCAAACACAAGATAGTTTTTGTGTAATAAAATGATGATACAGTGTTAGATAGACTGTATTTTGGTTTTATACAAATTTATATGGGAGCTGTTACAAGGTTCATATTGCCATGTGTTTAATCGGGTCAATATCAAGATCCGGCCGTTGCGGCCAACTGCCACAGTGCCTAGTTTAATATTCAGGTACTATATCATTGCATATTCAGAAATATTGAAAATTCTTGGCAGCTGACTCAGTTATGAAGGTCGGACTATGAGGACGACAGTGATCATTAACCGAACAAGGAATAAGTGAACTGAATCAATTACGATACCATATTATACCAGTTTCCGTTTCAGTAAAAGTCACCTACAAAAGCAATTTTTGCTGAAAATGTTATTATCTCTCAATTTTGCATATTTTGGATGTTTTTATCAATTTTGCCATATGCGCGGGGCATACATTGGGGCCAGCACCAAAATGTTCTTGTATTTTGTTTGTATGTGTCTAACTTTGGAGAAAATCAAAATGCATCGCGTCGTTTTCGTATTAATTATCATGGACCCCTAAACCCCCCCCCCCCCCCCTTATGCACTAACGAAAGTGCCCATGACAAAAATTAAAAATAATGAGTTGCTGTTGATTTCTGATTTTCTTAATGCATAGCGACATAAAAAAATTAAATAATTAATCCAAAAAAAAATCTTGGAAAGAATAGTAGGGCCATGGTACCATAATATTTTATATTCATCTTATTGAGGTTCACTTTAGAAACCTAGAATAAATTTAATATGTAACCCTATAAAATGGCGTGATATATTTATATTTGTGCTCAATATGCTCAATATGCTCCAATAGAACATTATTACCAAAATAAAGCAATCAGCACATGTCTAGGCGAATCAACGCCATAGAAACTGATAGAAAATGTAGAAACTAATTAGTGTCCTTTTCGCTTATTTTGGACGCCGCAATTGAAATCCATGTTCGGTCCCTAAATTCTTGCTGAACAAAAATTGTTCAGCTTTTATTTCTTATTAATTAGTCTTTGGGGCCCTTAACTTATGGTGCAAACCGCGTATGCAGTTTAAAAGCAATATTAGTATATTTTTTGAAGGGCGCCCCCCAATTTCAAAAATTTGGAGATTTTTACACGGTTGCTGGTAACGTTAGTAAACCTATACTGTGAATGGTTAAGCTCGAAAATGTCTATGTGTCACAAACGAAGGAAGTTTGTACTAGAATAATATTATCGGGGATCCCCGATAATATTCAACGGCTGCTGGAAACGGCTTCCAATGTGAAATAGCCGGGAAATAGCGCCATGTACGTGTCTACGATCATCAATTAGTTGTTTTAATAGTTCGGCAAAGTCAAGTTAGAGGTTATTTTCTCGAGGTGGCACTATTCATCATGGACGACATAAACGTAGCTTTCCAGCTATGACGTTAAGTCCAATCTTGGATCCCAATTCTAATTAAAAAATCGCTTATTTTGTGATAAATACGCATTATTTAGCATTATCGTTCGCAGGTATAGTTTCCTAGACAATAACACGTAACTGTGCAAAAATATCAAATTTGAAAATTTGGGGCCGTCTTCAAAAAAGTGCATATCAATATTGCTTAAATAAGTGGAAATCTGGGACACTCAATTAGATGAAAACATGATATCCATTACCAAACCTATTGAATAATTACTTATCAATTGACATTAATCAGAGTAGAGAATAGGTACTCATATAAAATTAAAGGAATCGTCGTAGTTTTCAGGCCCTCTCGGTTCCCTTGAGGGGGTGACCTAGCCATTTGCGACATCGTATTTGTTTTTGAATTACGAAGACATGCCACTTCCTGATACTTCCTGAAAAATATTTATTACGCCACCATGAAAACGTTTTAATACGGCTCCTACAATAATAGGCTTTATGAGTTCACAGATAATGAAATATGATGTGCAGGATTATAGGCTAAGATTAGATAGAATCGATAGAATATGATCGAAATTAATGAAAATAACTAAATGATTTCATTGAAAAGGTTCATCAGGATTCAATAGTACCTGATTTCAAAGTTCTTTTTTAAAATCCAAACTTACTTTTTTAAGTAGTGGCGCTTCGTTTCCTAACAGGAAGCTTTCTCAACTGATATGGAAGATGATCCGTGAGAGACTTTCGTGACGTCATGGTGTGTTGACGCCCTCTGGATCAGCGGATCATATAAAGATGAGAATGTAATTCCTCCCAGTTTGAAAATCAAATCCCCGATCAAACACTTCCGGCGCAAGCGATATGTCACCAAAGCACAAAAAAGGCCCTGTGAGAGAAAGAATTCGGGTCTTAAAACAATAAATTGGGCATCTCAAGAAAGAAAGAAAGTTACAGCCATGATCAAGAAATTCAACAAAAATTACCCGATAAGGTTACGGTAACGTAGCAACGCACATTGCGAGATCTCGCGAGAGCGAGTTCCAGAAAACAAATGTCGCAACTGGACAAGTTACACCGATTAATGGAAAAGAAACAGAGTCAAGGATCAGGCAGTTAAAGAAGAATCTGACCACCATGTCGTAAACAAAAACACACGAGCCGGACTTAAGTGGACCAAACGCTGAAGAGGTGCGGTAGTAAATCTGTCCAAATATAAGCTTAGTAAGGCTGAGAATGAAGTGTTGGAAAAGGAGTTGAAATTTTGCACCACGACCACTCCGGTCCCCATTGACGAATTCATCATCGCGACGGAAAAGGCATGTTGGAAAATCCCGGAAGAGGAACGTAACACACTACGCGCTAAAGTAGTGGGCGCGCTAAAAACAGCGAAAATACCAAAGTCTAACCTCAAAAAAGACAAAAACAAGCCCTAAAAGATCTGAGCAAGAAGATTCAATTCTGATTTTACCGGCAGATAAAGGGAGAGGGACAGTTGTTATGGATAGAGATGATAATGAAGAAAAGAGCGTAAAAGACATGTAGACGATGAAAAACATACGAAAAGTTGTTGAACAAAGACCCCACTCCTAAATGCAAGAGGAAAGTGGAGAAGTTATGGGTCTGCTACAGAACGTAAAAAGGAAAGAAAGATCACTGATAGTCAATTACAAAGAACTCTTCCGACCAGCTGAAAACATACCTCTAGAATGCCAAAACCAAATAATAAGCCATACGCCTTTAAGACCTATCGTGGATTATAGGGGATCCATAGGATACAATACTTCCAGAGGCACTGGCGGACATCTGGGCCATTTAGTGGGCAACACAGTACACCATGTCATAACTCTAAACATATGGCACAAGAATAGCGAAGTGTTAATTGAGGAAGGAGCCGAAATCTCAACCTCACAGGATGTCGTTCATTATTCACAACGTTTCCCTATACCACAGGCGATTGGAGTTGTCCGTCAAAGACTGCAAGATGACCACGTTGAAAGATCGTACACTCTGATCCATGACCAAACACATGGCTCTTTAGAGTTTATTTGACAAAAAATATTTTTGTTCAGGAGGCCCCAAATATTCCAGCTACGCTTCGGCAACAGCAATGGGCATCCTGTATCCCCGATTATCGATAACATCTACATGGAATTATTAGTAGAGCAGCAGGCCATAGTACGGCCCCAGTCATGCCAGTGGAATGTAAACCACGAATGTGGAAGCCGATATGTTGATGATGTTTTGGAAATCATCACAAAATGTATAAAAAGGCCAAGTTAGATCAGCTAACAGAACATATCAATCAAGTGGATGATAAGGGCAACATAGAAATTCACCAATGGGAACAAGAAAGTAGTAATAGCCAAATCCCAGTTTTGACACTCTTATTGTCAGAAAAGAAGATGGTAGCGTCAAAATTGTATAGTCTACAGAAAGAAGACGCATACAGACCAATATTTAAACTTCCAATCACACAATCAAGTTGTACCACAAATTAGGGGTCATCAGAATATTATTGGATAGGAATGGAAAAAGTAGTAACTGAAGAGAGACAGACTGATAAAGAGAAAGCTAGCGCTAAAGAAATGTGGTTACCCTGATTGGTCAGTAGAGAAAGTTAAGAAAGACAAAGAGTCAGCAAACAAAGTAGTAAAGCTCAAACTAAGAAGACAACAATAAAAAACGGAGGATGTGTGAGCACTGGTTACCTATACCATACAATCCAAGGCGTAGTAAACAGACCGAAAAGCTCAACGTATCTACCACAGCCACCAGATCTCTACTACCGTCAAACCTCATTTAAGTTATGCGCAAATGTCTAGTCCATCCGAAAGACAACAACTGACATCAATAATGTTACCGGATGCGTATGAAATCCCTTGTCACAATGTGACAAAAAAACATACATAGGCGAAACAGGCACACTCTTTGGCACTAGAAAGAAAGAACACCAAAGATGAAAACTGACAAAATAAGTGAAAAGAAATTCACAAGAGCTACAAAAGAGACTTGAAACCAAACAGACTAAATCGGCAATAGCAGATCACGCCGCTAATGAGAACCATCTATAAAATGGGAGGAATGTAGCATTCTCAAAAGGAAACACGATAAAAGTGCCAGATGATTAGGAAGCCATCTGCGATAAGGAGAAAAAGGAGGGGCCTAGACCAAAGGAAAGAACTTGTGAATGGCAGACGAGGGGGCATACAACTTAGTCATCTTTATGATCAGCTGATCCAGAGGGCGTCATCACACCATGACGTCAACAAGTCATCTCAAGGAGACAGCTGCAATATCAGTTGAGAAAGCTTCCTGTTAGGAGCGAACCGCCACTATTAAAAAAGTAAAGTATGGATTTTAAATTGATTCAACATCTGTGTTCACCTTTTCCACAATTTAATATATAATTATCCCAGATCTGATCCTCCAAAGGACCAATGTTAATAATAAGAAGTATGACGATTGGGTTGATTCTGATTATAAGGTGAGCTTTATTTTTTTTACGGGGGTTGGGGGTTTGTTTGTTTGTTTGTTGTTTGTTTTTATTATTGAAAGGAATGGTCACCTTGTTGAAGCACATAACATTTAATGATTACATGAAACTCTCTCAGTATATCTTAGGGTTAAGGAGTTTTGGGGTATACATTATTAAAAACGTGTTGCAAACGAGTGTTTAGGTATACCCAGTAAAATCTCAAACACTTGGCATCAAAATTGCTAAAAACCTACGTCAGATACCTTAAAGGTAGAGGATCGATTGCAGTTTAATCTTTCACTATGAGTTTTCTTCACTCACGTGAAACCATATCACCCAAAAAAATGAATACAAATTTAAGTAAATCTATTATCTATCTAACGGCCGCAGGCGAGATACGGTTCACATGTAGCCGCCAAATGTCCCGTTTGTCATTAGTTGGGGATGTCAGATATGGATCCTGCTGGAGTCTCGAGCAATCACATCAATTTAGTAAAGGGGCGACGACCCCTGTTTTTTGGCTGGTGGTAACTTCCAAAATGTGACGTCTGAGACTACTTGGTCAACGCACGATGACAGTGACGGCAAATCGTGCACCGGCGTTTGCTAAAGGAAGATGAAAATGGGAGGGATCTCTCCATATATCTGTGCTTTGTCTTGTGCTCACGCCAGGATATCTTTTGTACTCGCATAAGAAGCTTGGGTGTAGGTGCCATCCAGTCTATCATGTAGCTCTTTTCTTCATGGTCAAGTCTCAGATCCATTTAACAGAATACTCTCTACACAGGCTCTAAAAGATTCAGCTGGTTGAATTGGGATTACCAGATTGCATAAGTGGGTAGTTTATGGCAGGTATTCCAAGCTGGTCCTTTGGGGCCGTTTTCCGTGACAGGGAAGTCTTTCTTGCTGTCGGCAACAAGGACCCTAATACTTGAAAGTCTTGAACCTCTTTGAGTTGGCTAACTCTGGCTGTGAAGATAGGTTGATGATCGTATTCCTCATTGACAGTCTAATTCAGTTTCTTGGCATTTAGTGTAGGCAGACATTCTCAAGTGATGTTAGTAGATATTGTGTGCACCACATATCAGATCAGCTGTTAGAGCTAGCTCGTCTGCGTAGTCAAGGTCTGTGAGATGATGAACCCATGTAACGTCTGGAACGCTTGGGGTTGATGGTTGAGTCCTTTGGCGTTCATGATGTCAAGACTCTGTTCTGAGGATGTAAATCAACAACGACTACAAAGAGATGGGAGCAAGAGTATCTCTTGTTAGGAACTCCTTTGTGGGCACATCCATGGTCTGCACAAAGGCTATATGGGTTATCATTTCATGATGGCAAATGCCTTGACAGTCTCATCATGGGACACCGTAGGTGGCGAGAATATGCAGCATTACCCATCCTAGTTAACACTGTCAAAAGCCTTGGAAAAATCTACAAACACAATTGAAGATTTATATGGAAATTATCAACTATTCTATGATCCTTCTGAGGCCAAGTGATCTGAGCGGTAGTGTTGATTGCCTTTGCGAAAACGGCTGTTTCCGTCTGAGAATGGGATCTATGTGAGGAGTGATTCTGTTGAGAAGCATGGAGTTGTAGATCTTAGAGGCCAGTGGTGACAGTGTAATTCCTCTGAGTTTGGGGTTGTTGGAGGTCGCCTTCTTTGGTAGAGAATGATGGATGATGTTGAAAAGGCAGGTGGTTTGTTTCCAATGTAGGTGTTGTTACAAAAACAGTTGATCATGGAATCGTGGATTCTTCCAGACTACCTGCAGGAATGTTGTCGGGGACCAGTGTCTTGGTGTTATTCAGTTTCTTAGGCAGATCTGCAAGATCCGCCAAGTGAACGGTCCAGTCTGGAGGGGAAGGGGGTCTGCATTTTGGGATTGAAGAAAGGTTTCTCAAGGTTAGTGTATTCTGAACTGGCTTCCCAAGTAGAGAACTAAAGTGCTGAAACCATGTGTCAAGGCTGTCTTAAGTTGTTTCACCTTTGATTCTTATTAGGTGGGGTAGCCTTACTTATCGGTCAGCTCCCTCAAGGCCTCCTCCCAGGCAGCAGCCATGATTGTTTCCAAGATGTAGGGCGTCAAGTTCTTCAGCCTTGGATTTAACATGGGCTCTTCAAGCACCCAAATGTAAGCGTCATCAATTGCAAGCCTTAGCAGCATCAAAGGTTCTGCTTGGAGCTCGGTGGATTTAGTACGGTTGCTTCTTGGCTGCAGACTTCAGTTTTCTCTGCTTTGCTGACTTTGTACGTTTGAGGCGGCAAGGCAGTAGTCTTCTTCTTTCTTCTAGGTAGCATCTCCCAATGCCATTTCTTGGTTGGCTGAAGTGAGGACATTATATACTGAGCTGGAGTTCTTGTCTTCCACGCTCATCAAACAAGAGGTTGAACCTGTGATGTACCGTACAGTATACTGCTCACAAAGCTGTGTATCCCCCACTACCTTCCTCCAGTCTATGTTT
>JAMKCH010033871.1:0-21023 GCA_023653785.1 Ophioderma brevispina | reverse complement strand
GCAACACAACACCCCCCTCCCCTATGGCATCGTAGTCTTATGTAGCGAAGGAATTTTGGCTATCCGACATGCCGTTTCAGAGATACAGCAATTATGCATATTTAATTAGCTCATTTACATACCTAAGCCGCATATATCACATACTTTCAAATTGCTAAAAAGATGTGGCCCATGATAGGCTTTCATACAGCGCAAGAATTTTGAGTATCCGATGTACCGTTTCAAAAATATAGCAATTACGCTGATTTTTGCATATTAATTAGCTCATTTGCATACTCAATTTGCCCGAAATACGCCCAGAATCTAATCAGGTTGAGGACTCTTCAGCCCGCTTCCTTCCACCAAGTTACATCATTGTACGCCTTACGGAACTCCAGAAAACTTGTACACAGGCTTTGCAGGAAATTTTTCATAAATTATGCAAATTAGATACTTAATTTAACATATTTTACGCCCAAAATCTAATCAGGTCGAGAACTCATCAACCCGCTTCTTTCCACCAAGTTACATCATTGTCGCCCTTACAGAACTCCAGATAAATCGTATACAACATGGGTTAACATTTTTATCACAGACGGACGGACGGACGAACGGACGGACGGACGAACGGACGCTGCTCATTTCATAGTCCCCATTCCGAACTCGTTCGTCGGGGACAATAAGTACAAGGCTGAATTTTGACGCTTGCCCAGTGTATTTACAAGGGGTTAGGGGCAATGTAGCCTGTTCAATCAAAGCATTTTTACTATTGTCCTGTGAGGTTATGTAACCAACATAGTTCATAAAGCTACCTCTCTGAAACGTGCAAAAAATAGGGGTCTTTGGGCATGAGAAATCCAAATTACCCATTAATAAGGATTATTTTGGTGACAAATTTGCTCAATTTTCTTTAAAAATGGGTTTTGGGATGAGACTTTTTGCCAAATTCCCTAAAAGAAGGTCTTTAGGTGATTTTTCAGCAAATTTTTTAAAAAAACAGGGGTCTATGAGTGACAGCAGTAACATTCTTAAAAATACAGTCTTTTGGTGACAATGATTCTAAAAGGTGGTCTTCACAGCCTTACATAATATGTGTCAACTCCAATATCCAACCTACTTGATGAACTTTATGTGCTTGTGCTTCGTATGTAAAGGAATCCTGTCGATTTCTTGTTGTGTTTCCATGGCCTGGTAGATCTAGACATATCATATGCCACTCTTTAGGAATACGCTGTAACATAAGCATCCAAGGGAAAATTGTGTGAGTATATCCTTACGACTTCTACAGACAACATCATAATGTGTAAACTATATCATTCTGCATTATAATATCCCCAACAGGCCTATGTTGATTCATTGTGTGTTTCAGTAACAACAAAATATTTCATTTGTTAAGTAGAGGGTGCTATAACATGCAAGTCAATTCCTTTTTTATTTTTGCACAGGTGATAGTAGTCTCGTTCCCAATACTTGGTGGGAGGCCCAAACGGGCACATATACTCCGAATACTCACCCAACAAGTCTGGTGGAGTTTGATACAAGCTCATCGCTGATCGGTTGAAATTTACTCAAGATCTTGAGTAAAAAATACTGACCGACTGATAGAGCACATTTCAAAATCTTGGATGCAACGTTCTTGTACCAAAAACATTGCAAGACATTCTTTCAAAGGTTGTATATGCTGTAGTATTGCATTTTAGTAAGTTTACTTTAGACCCTGCCTTGAACCTTGATGAATGAACTTCACATGGTTAACAATCAGCCAATTGGAGCACTTGACTTGGTGTGGTGAGTATTCGCAGTGTGCGTTCTACAGGACACCCACCAAGTCTTGGGGATGAGACCAAGGTCATAGAAATGCAGCAGAACATTTTTTGCAACTGGGAGAGGGCAAAATAAAAGTCCAAATTGGCATAAATGTGCTGTGTATTGCACTTGAATTGTGCAATGCAGAGGAATATGCTCCTCCTCACAAGTTGGAACAGTTTTTGAAAATGAAGTCTTAAAATGATGCCATTTGGTTCACCATTTCCACAGCACATGCATAATTTATGTTTCATTGACAATTTACTTCTGATTTGAAAGCAATCTTTATTTCATATGGACTGCTTTAAATTTTAGTGGCCTTTCCAGATTTACACAGACAACCCTGTGAAGTACATGGAGGGGCACTTACAATTGATAGTGGCCACCACAGATCTCTTGCTGCTGAAAATCCATGTAGAAATAAGAGAGTTGGTTTATCTGGGTTGATCTTGCCCCTCTCAGCATAGCAGTAGGTATATCCTCCTGTGATACGGTATTGCTTTCGAAAACCCATCTTCCACATCACAATCCTGTCAAGGTACAACAGAATTTTCTTTAAATTTTATCATAGGACAGATCATAAACCTAATTATTTTAACATTTCAATTATTAAAAAAAGAAAGAAAGAGGTTCAGCATATGACCAATTTGCCACCCAAACTAACACACTCTGATTAAAGAGGTATGTCTTCAGTCTAGTTTTAAAAGTGGAAACAGTGCATTTCTAACATCCACCAGGAGGCTGTTCCACATATGTGGAGCTGCAATGGCAAAAGCCTGGTACCCATACAAAGTCTTACTTTGTGGCCAAGCACTAAGAAGACCGTTCGACGATTAGTGCAGAAAACTACTTGGATTTTAATCCGAGATAATTTCTTTGAGGTAATCGGGAGCCATACCATTTCATATCTTATAGGTAATGATTAAGATTTTGAAATGGATGCCGTCTTTAACGAATTAGCCAAACTAGTGTAGATTGTACAAAACAGGCGAAATGTGATCATATCGGTTTGTCAAAGTGACAAGTCTCGCTGCTGAGTTCTGTTCATGTTGTAAAGGTGCAATATGACTGAAAGGAAGACCACGCAACAGGGAATTATTACAGTCTAATCTAGTGGACAAAAAAACATGAACCAAGCATTCTGTGGTAGGTTGATCTAAATACCTATGGATCTGTCCAATCTTGTAGATTCCAAAAGATGCACTAAACCTTGAAGTTGTCAAATCTATCAAAAACTGCCACTGCAACTGCCAACGAAATGTAATGCATCTTCAGTCAATCAATATACCAACCATTTTGTATGCCTTTCTTTTGAAAACCCTATACATGTACACCTCTCTACTCACTCTTAAAGGGGATGGCCCGATTTAAGGACATGAAGTTTTCATCTTGATAGATTGGTCTTCACTCCAAAACCCCGTCTGTAAAGTTTCACGCCGATATTTCAATCCGTTTTGATGCGAGAGCTAAAAACGTGATTTTGTAAGCCCATAGGGTACTGTGTAATATTAATATTGGTCGACCAAAATGGGACACATTTTCGTTCATAACTTCCAAACCAAACATCCTTTGGCTCCACGATTTCACAGGGTAAATGAGAAAAATAGTAGCTTTCTTCTGATACCCAAATGTTGACCACTTCCGGGAAAATCTGGGGCTTCTGGGAACGAGGCTATTAGCGATCGGGCCATGGACCTTTCAATTCTTCAACCCTATGTTTTGCCAGCACAGCAAACCAACATTTTTTTCTTACGTCTTCCCTTAGCTTTCAAAAGATTATCTTCATACAACAAAGAAATTGCAAAGAGTTCAATATGTCCCCCTCCCTACAAATTCCGCAGCCTTTAGTTTATTCCGTCAAGGTTGGGTTGCAAAATTCGTAGGGGAGGGGGCCATATGGAATTCTTTCCATGAAACTTACTCAGAGCCAGCTGTCAGCAAAAGATCCGGACGTTTGATGTAAAGGACTATCCCGACAATGAGAGCTGGTATTAAGAATGGCAACAGGATTGGAAGACAAATAAAAAATAGTCCTGCCACTGAGCCATAGATGATCAGCGTCTTGACCTCCATTGCTTCTGCCAATAATTTGTGTATCGTCTGAGCTTTTTTATGTCAAACTTTATGTTAGTGGCATCAAATCACAGTTGAGTGCTCTGGCAGGTCTATGACATAAAGAAATAAAATTAGAAAGCAGGTGAATATGATTCCTTGATCTGTGTGCTTCAATTTTGACTTGAGAGTCATATTTCACCATATATAATATCGGCCATATTTCATGTAAAAAACAGTGAGAATATATGTTAGTATGGTATCAATAGCACTATGCAACTTGGACTAGATTTGTAAGTGGTTCATGAGCATCTGATGAAAAACATTTGACTGTGTACAATGACCATTTGACCCACTGATGAATTCAGCAGACTTTATGGAGTAAAGTGCAGGTTTATTCCATTTAAGTTTGCTGAATTCATGAGGGTCAGTGGGTCACAAAATGACCACACCCCATTTAAAGGTGCTTGTTCTGATTTTTGTCTATCATGTTCTCTACTTAATAGGAGAGCCTGACACTTGTACACACTGACCATCAAGTACCATGGGAAACACGCTTGCAGTTTTGATGCTAGACACGATAACGCATAGTGCAACGCCCTATTCACTACTGTGCTAATATTGATGGTTAACCATTAAAACGGTAGTTTTTTATCTGTAACTTGAGAAAGCTAGAAATTGATTTGAAAGCTGAAATTTCAGGATGACAATGAGAAAAATACAGCCTTTATCTAATATCAAAATTGATACTACTTCCAGGTAAATCAGGGGGGTCCTAAAGACGATCGGAAAAAGCACCTTTAATTCATGTTTCCAACCAAAATCACTCCACTATTCTTGGTTTCAATGCAACAACCAATATGGTCAGTGATGTTCTGATGGGTACAGTACACAAGCTTAAAGAGACATGAGGAGATTTCCAGAAAGAAGCGCCCCCAATTTCTTTCGAACCCGGGTTTTTTGCATATTTGGAATGCTTTCCAATGTATTAGATCACACCTGAAGTGAATAAGCCAAATATGCCGTCTTTATGTAATAATATGATGATTTAGTACTTTCTGTCGTGCACGACAGAAAGTCAAAGCACGGTGTTCTATGGGGACAATTACGATATTTAGGCAAGTTCAAAACAAGGTTTGCTGTTTTCTTTTGTACTTGTTTGTCCAATAAACCTTCGGAACGTTCTTGGTAGGTGGTCTACAATCGATTCTGTGCAATTTGAGAGAAATTTGTATCCTAAAAAAATCTCCTCCTGTCACTTTAAAGCAATATTAGCACATTTTTTTGAAGAGCGCCCCCAATTTTCAAAAAAATTGAGATTTTTACACGGTTGCATTGGTAACTGGCTAGTAAACTATACCTGTGAATGGTTAAGCTCGAAAATGTCTGTGTGTCACAAACAAAGGAATTTTGTAATTAGACTAATTATTATCGGGGATCCCGATAATAATTCAACGGCTGCTGGAATCGGCCTTCCAATGTGAAATAGCCCCCATTTTCAAAAGTTCCTGTGTTATTACTGATATGAGAACAAAGAAGTGTCAAGGAGCATTTTCTCACCCCAATCCCTATTGGGGTTGGTACAATTTGTGACCCCACTTTAGAGACCCTACTTTTGAGACCCCACTTTTATTTTACAAGCAGGTATAATTTCATGAGATTTACGTGATGAATGTAAACTATACACTGTTTTTGATGAAAAGAAGACATCCTTCAGCTCATTTGATCAAATTTAGGTGTTCATCCTCTTTCACAAATTTCCATCATTACACGTACATTATTATGCTTAACATGGTTATACACTGCAACATTCAGTATATCAATGCTGTGTACTTGTTAAGTGTTATGCACTTGTCATTTTCAATCCCGGCCCTGGGGGTCCCGGGACATAGCGGGGTATATGCCAGGACATAGCCGGGCGTGTACAAAAAAATATTGCCCCGCAAGCCGGGATGTTAGCCGGGACTTGGCCGGGAATGTACGTTAGCTTGTCCCCGCCCTGCTGGGACAATCATTGATGATAGCTGGGACTTAAACAGGGAGGTACAAAAAATTTTCCCGGCTTCGCCGGGACATAAACGGGGACTTTAACGCATGTGTCACACCATATAAAACCAGGCTATCAGTGAGCAGTATCGCCCGTCAAATCTGATCACCATTTTATATAGCTACCATTGTAGTCCGATCTCTTCCATGTCGTGAAAGGCAAGCTATACAAGTAGCACACACGCACGTCGTCGCACGGTCGAGATATCAACTAATCCGAGGATCGATATTTTCAACGTAAAATCACCAGAAAAACATCAAAAGTCAACAGGAAAATGTTTAAAAAATTAATATCACCTGAATCACAAGAAATTACTAGAAGTTTGTCTGATTCATTTAATTCATAAAATCACCGTAGGTAGTGAAAGCTATTTGATATTTCTTGCTAAATGCCAGGAATATAGTGTCATTTCATTGCATAAAACGCGGGCATTTTAATATGAAAATGAAAATATTGAATCGCTATGGACACAAATAAATGCTCATGAAATACATTCTGTTAGCTCAAAATACTTCTTGAACCGCCGCATGTTCCGATATAAATCAAAATTAAATGTAATCGCGATTTCCGAACTTGTTTTTGGCAGTGTTATTCCCATTCAAATTTTCCATTTTATCGGGATCATTGCAAGTTTTTTGAACCACCGTGCCATTCAGCCAAGGGTACAGCCTGTCCAGGCTCTTGCGTGATGTCAGCTCAATTTACGGCAAGGCGCGCCGAGCTGAGGTCCCCGCCCTGGGGTCTACATTTAGAGAACAGGGGAAATTGACAGGTTGCTCATAAATCGAAAATATAACACACTCTTTTAATTTGCACGCACATAAATTTCCGTCTTTGTTTGAAATTCTGAAGATTTAAGTTAATAAAATTAAAATTGGAAACCATTATCGATAGTGGGTTTGGTTGGCTTGGCAATAAGATCTTGGAATGGTTAACATTTTTTTGTTCAAGCGAACTATAATGTGTGAAACTTTCGGCTCGGTTTCCTGACACTCCGGCGATCCATAATGTAGTATGATTTTATATAGCTTGACCTCTTTTGTCGCATAGCCCGCGACCGAGCCGGGATTGTATCAGAGTTTTAAGCAGTCCCCGCCCCCATTGCCGAGAATATACGGGGATTATCACACCGAAGCCCGGCTAGTCGGGGCCGGACATAGCGGGGATGTACAAAAAATGTAAGGCCCGGCTACCTGGATTTCGTGCTACTTTAGCGGGGACAAAGGCGGGGTGTCACGACGGCAAAATGTACATTCCCGGCTACGTCCCGCTAGTCCCGGGACCCCCATGGCCGGGATTGAAATTGGACACAGTGCAATTACCAAGGCATGGCCTCACTGCACAACACTCTCAAGCTGTCACGGTTCATGGCACTTCAGAGGACAAATGTTTAGTTTGAATGGGTAAACAAGTAAGCAGCAAGAAGAAAAAGGACTCCCCTCCGCTGCTTTTTTTAATGTTTTTTTTTAAATCATTAGACCATTACACTTCCTAAAACATGCATTTTCAAAATGAAAATTTAAAATATTTAAAGGTGCAACGAGAGATTTCAAATAACCGTGTCCTAAAAAATGTTAAAATTCTGATTTTGTACTGGTGTAAAGCGTTCTATCAAAAATATCCCCATCTGTAAGGATTAAGCTGAGAACTGTTTCTTTGGTACAAAAATTGTCAAATTTTTAATTTTGTATAGGAGCAAATACAAATTCAAGCCTATGTTTTCTATTGAAATATAAGCATATACAAATCACCCACCTTTGTTTTCATTTTAATTATTTCTGTAACCAAATAAAGGTAGGGGATCTATTGTGTGTCTAATCTTTAGGAAATTACTCATACACAGAAATAGGAGACTTGAAAATCTCTTGTTGCACCTTTCAAAGGGGCGTGTTCGATCGTCTTTGGGACACCCCTGTGCTGATTTACCCGGAAGTAGTATCGATTTTGATATCAGATGAAAGGCGTATTGTTATCATTGTCGGCCTGAAATTTGAGCCCTCGAATCCATTAATCCCAAGATAGCAACAAAAAAAACCGCCGTTTTAGTGGTTAACCACTTTATTAGCACAGTATTGAATAGGGCTTTGCAACATGCATTATTGAGTCTACCCATCAAAACCGGCAAGTTTGTTTCTCACGGTACTTGATGGGATGGATGTTGCAGTGCCAGGCTCTCATATCAAGTAGAGAACACAATACACATATAAATCGAACAACACCTTTAAGAGAGTGCCATTGCCAACAATAATTCTTAATACCTTTTTCACAGAGCGATTTCATGTTGATAATGTAAGCTCATTTCATAATTTCAACAGTTTTTTTTTCCTGCTCAAATTCCCAAGACTTATACTAAGGGCAAACTTTACTAAAAGACTGAAAATTCAAATACAATGGATCTAGAATTCACTCTTAAAAGATTTGTTTCAAGGTTTTCATAAAATTTTGTCCCTAATATTTTTCTTTAATAGACTTTCTTTTATATCTTATTGAAATTAAGAGAAAGCATTTGTAATAGCTATTATTTGCATTGTAGCCTTTTGTTTTGACATAAAATTTCCAGCTTAAATAAAATCCACTCTCTCGTCACAATACTAACAAATCTGTTGATTAGACTGATGATTTTTTTCCCTTTCTCTCTTTCCTCTTCCCATTTGAGGGGATATGGACAAGTAGTACACTGAACGTGTGGTGGAAGGCGTGAACGCCGTCGTTTAGAAAGACGATGGAGAAAGTCCACATCTGATGTTGATTATCAGTCTTATATTGATGCGAAAAGATCTGCTGCTGATGTCATCTCAAATGAAAAATCTAAATATTACAAAAACAGGTTTCAAGACTGTAATTCCAAGGACGTGTACAAAACTGTTAATGAATTGCTCAATGCCAGTAGTAACAATCTCCCTGATACGGATTCATCTTATGATCTTGCAAATAAGTTCTGTGAGTTTTTTGATGGTAAAATAAGGTAGAATAAGGCTTGAATTTCATTCTGATGTAACATGTAGTAATTCAACCTTACCAGCTGCTTGTCAATTAGACTTTCAGTGCAACTTGTCAAATTTTAATCAATGAAGATGAATTGCATAAAATCATCATGAAGTGTCCTTCTAAGAGCTGCCCTCTTGACCCCATGCCAACTTGGCTCGTCAAGCAACATCTGCAGACTCTATTGCCTGTTTTGACCAACATTGTAAATGCCTCCATATCCAGTGGTATTTTCCTGTTGAACTGGGTAAGCCCATTGTTACACCAGTTCCTAAAAAATCATCTGACAGAAATGAGTTGAAAAAACTTCCGCCCGGCAAATTAATTGAAAAAGTGGTTTCTTGTCATATTACTATGTTAATACTAATTTACTGTCTGATCCATATCAGTCTGCCTACAAACGAGGTCATAGCACTGAGACTGCCTTGACTTGTGTTCATAATGACATCTTAAAGGCCACTGATAAACAGCATGTTAGATCTTTCAGCGGTATCACGGTATCCTTCTGAAACGGCTTGCTGTTGATTTTGATCTCAGTACTAGTGGTAATGTACATAACTGGTTTCAGACCTACCTTAGTAACAGCTGTGTTTCTGTCGATGGGACCTTATCATATGAAACTGATCTTATTTATGGTGTTCCCCTAAGGTTCGGTCATCAGCCCCTTGGGTTTTGTTTATTACACTCGCAGAGTAGGCCAAATTATTCAAGGTCACCATCTTAGTCAGGCAGCAGATGTCACTATAATTTCGCTACTGCGATAATTTTGCCAACTTTGATTTTTCACTTTCATGTGTTCAAGGACATCACAAGGAATCGCTTTCAACTTGTTGTCGAATTTCCAGTGTCGTATTTCGTCACCTGGGGGCTCTTTTTCAAAATGGCCGCCAAAATCATAGAAAATCGAATAAAAGCGTATTGTTTACCACAAATACCATCTAATAGGGTCAAGTTTCTGGATAATTTTGGTCAAGTGACCGCTAGAAATGTTTTAAAACCAAAACAGTGTTGTTCAGGAATGATAGAGGGCTTTTTTTCAAAATGGCCGCCAAAATCATAGAAAATTCTTTAAAAGCATATTGTTTACGAAAACCCATCTAATAGTGTCGGGTTTCTGGATAATTTTGGCTATGTGAACTCTAGAAATGTTTTAAAATAAAAGCAGTATTGTTCAGGAATGATTGATGTGGTTTTGTTTCCAAAATGGCCACCGATTCATAGAAAATTAAAAGCATAATGTTTACGACAAACATTATCTACTAAGTTAGTTTTCTCGACGATTTTAGCCAAGTGATCTCTAGAATTGTTTTCATATAAAACGGTGTCATTCACAAATAATTGAAGGCATATTTTCTAAAATAACTGCCAAATTCACACAAACAGAAATTGACCAAAACACTACCTAATAGGATAATTTTCAAGATTATTTAAGAATATTATTCTTTAAAGATGTTTACGTATCATACGTATCACAAATAACATTATTATTTGTAGAGGGTGCTTTCTTGTAAAATGGATGTCAACCCTTAAATGTCACATACTAACACAGAGAGGGCTAAAGCACATGCTCTAAAGGCTACTGCAAAGTCATTTTATGTATCCCTCTCAGGCAATGATGAATGGCACCTCCGATAGCGCTTCGGCTAGCATATCGAAGTCCTGCAAGGTCAGCTTTCAGTCTTGGAAACAGCTAGAAATCACATGGTGTCATGATGGACTGTAAAGGGGACAAGGCAAGATATGACTGTCATTTGCTTTAAGGTGGAATTACCCCTTCAGAGGGCTAAAAATAAAATCTACAAATTGAAACTGAGGAAAAAAATTATCTTTCTATTGCTTTTTGTTTGACGACAATCGGAGCTTCCGTTTAAAAGTTATGGTCGAAAATGTAACTTCGCAAACTGAAATCTCTTATGATATTTCTTATGTATTTTATTGTTTTCTCAAGCTGCGATATTTAATTTTTTCCACTTTAAAAATTCATATCTCTAAAAGTAAATAAGCTTTTGATCTCTAATTTCCACAATTATTTGTGAAAATTGAAGCACTTATTATCCAATTGATAATGAAAGTAAAATAGCATTTCTAAAATATACTAAAACTTAAAAAAACAGTGTTTCTAGACTAAATTGCCGATATCTCGAAAGTGAATTTTAACGACATGTAATCCTCGTAGCAAGGATTTCTCAAAAACAATTTATCTTAAAGAGATGGGATAAAAGGCAAATTAAAACATACTTATTGGACTACGCAATGAACTAGAATAATGCCACTAGCCCCATGGGAACTTGGTTTAAGGGGGGTCATTGGTCAAGAAAGGAAAAAAATAATTATTTTTGCCAACTGTGCACCAAAGATCCCCCTTAAATCAAGTTCCCATGGGGCTAGTGGCATTATTCTAGTTCAATGCGTAGTCCAATAAGTATGTTTTAATTTGCTTTTCTCTTTTAAGTGGAGATCGTAAACGTGTATCCGGGTTTCATCAAAAATCTAAAATCGGGCCACTTCCACTCTCTCCTTTTCTCTGGGGTTAGAATATAGGACATCTTGACGTAAAGATTTCTTAACAAAGCGTTATCTGTTGAGGATACTTCTTATTTTTTTCTGCTGATTGCTTTGATGTGCCAACAAGTGCAGCTATATGTGTGTACCACAATGTCGGTAAGACTAGGTTGATGGCTATTGGTCCTGAAAACAGGGAGGAGCCCTTACTGGTTGATGGAAAGGAGGTAGACTTTGTCTATCAATTCAACTTTCTTGGATCATTGATAACTAAGGAGGGTGGCTGTGGCCATGAGATCCGGCATTGCTTGGCAATGGCAAGATCTTCAATGGTCAATCTATCCAAGATCTGGGCTGACAAAGGAATTACTAGAACTTCCAACTTGTCTTGTCCAATGGCCACATACGCAAGTGAGCCAAGTACCTCGCCCAAGCAAACCGTAACAGAATTGCAGTCTTTGGGATGTGGTGTTGGAGGCATATACTTCGCATTCCATGGATCGAGAAGACAAACTCCAGACTCCAGTGTTCTTCAGGAGATTGTGGTGAAAAAAAGAGGTTACATAAAGAGGTATATTTATCTGGCCTTTTGGGAAGAGACAGTCTAATACCTGCAGATTACACAAAGCTCATTTGCGAAAGACCTTTCACGTTCGGAGACTTCAAAGAGTTTCGGGGACTTGTTATCCCCCATACGATGCCAGCAATAAGTCAGAAAGCCAAGAAATCTCCTTAGAGTTTGATAGAAGTATGTCAGCCCTATAAATTGGGCAAGTTGCTCTTGGCTCTTTGTGAGGTAGTAAATATCTGACCCTTTCTTTATAACATTCTCTATCTAACATAATTAGCATCCGCACCCAGTTCCATACTTTACTAGAGTATCACGGTGCTAGTTTTCCTCATTACATGGCATATGATGGGATCTAATTATGGAAAAAAATTCTACAAACGGGGCCAGGGACTTGTTGCATATTCATATGCAATTGCACAAATGTTTCATTGTTATCCCATAGAGAACACAAATGAGCACACAAACATTGTTCACGTCTGAGTTGGACATAAATTGCATAAATTTTGTCTTGATTACAATGATACAATCACTACCTGACATTAAAAGGATTAGCAGCGATAAATGTTATTGAATCGAGAAAATGTGGAAATGCATTTTTTAAACTTGTAAATCATGGATAAGTGTGCACAATTCCATATAACTGCTTTAATGTAGAAATAAACCAGCATTTAGTGAAAAAATGAAGTATTTGAGGAAATTTGTCATAACCGTCTCGCAAATAGACATCAATCGACGGCGTTTTCAATCTGGCACTAAACACTGATGTGGGTTTAAACACCAGTAACAGAATAAACACAGATCAAAATTTTTATTTGAGGTCAACTGTATGTCATGTTTGATATCACGATGAAACTCTGTGTTAAATTCACTGGGAAAGGCTTTTTTGGAGGCTCAAATCGGAATTTTGTGATACGCACGGATAAATTACAGAAATCAGATAAAACGTATTGCCTTGTCTTTATCCATGGGATTTCAAGCCAACCAAAAAAAAAACACTTTTTGCAGGTTAGGTCGCATATCCATTGCAGTAACAAAAATATAAAATTGAATTTTGAGGATTTTTTTTTCGATGTTTTGGATTGCAAATCGCTGCTAACCCTTTAAGTGAAAAATTAAAAGTCCTCAATATGAATGCCCTTTCAAATTAGCAGTGTTACGACACAGATAGACCAATACAAGTCAGCCCTACTGGTACTAACAGTACCCAACCCGAAAGCTACAAAAGGAATACTTTTAAAACCTCTTAACTTACCTCCCCCATCAGATGATACATGTATATCTCCAGGTCTTGCAGTATTTATTGGGAGTCCTCCAAACATTTGACCCACTTCCTTAAAAGGCCCCTTTTTGGACTTTTTGCACATCTTTATCAGCAAAAGGTTTTCTTTCCTTGTCAAAGTTTCTCTAAACAAGGCGAACTCGTATTTACCCGCGATGCGTAAATATGTCTCCGCCGAATATCGCGATCACTAACTGCAATAAAAAATGCAACTTCCACACCCCCACCCCCTCCCCAACACCCGAACCCCACGCCCTCTCTAACACCCCCCACACTCCCCACCCTCATCCCCAAACACCCCCCGCAACAAACACCCCACCCTTCTTAACACTCCTCAACACCCAAACCCGCCCCACTCCCTGTAACACACCTCCCTTTTCCCCCCACCCCCGCATTCCCCCCCCCAACAACCCTGCACAGCCTCATCCCTCCCAACACCCCGCAACATCTCCCCCCCCCCTTCCCCACACTCCCACCCCCTCCTCAACACTTTCCCACCAACCACCCTCCAGCCCCCACACCATGCCACACCCCAGAGGGTGTTCTGAATCGATCCCATGATGCATAGCATTGTTCCTATACTGTACTGTACTATAACTCTGTCATTACTTAATATAAAAAGTTTCCAAAGTTTCCGAACCCCAAGACCATTTACAATAATCAATGCTAAAAAATCCCTAGTACAACGCTTTGGTTGGCTAAAATGAAGCATAAAGCCAGGGTTTTTAGTGTTTACAATAGGATTTTTGTGGTATCATCATTACCTACAGAGCGAATTTCCCAAACCGGTGCATTGGGATTGACTCATACACCCTCTGATGTGCACCACCCTCCCACCACACTCCCCAACACCCGCAACACAACAACCCCCTCCCCAAAACCCCTGCAACACCCCACCCCTCCCAACACACACCCTGCATACCCAGCCCTCTCCATACCCAACCCCCCCCGCCACACCTCAACCCCCTACCCCGATACCATGAGTCCTCATGTAGCAAAGGAATTTTTGCCTATCCGATGTCCGTTTCAGAGATACAGCAAATTATGCATTTAATTAGCTCATTTGCATACCTAGCCACCTCTAACATGCGTTCAAATTGCAACAGAGTGCCCCATATAGTCTTTCACTCAGCGCCAGGAAGTTTGGTATCCGAGGTACCCGTTTTCAAAAAATCAGCAATAGTAGTCTGATTTTTGCATATTAATTAGCTCATTTGCATACCATTTTGCCCGAACTACGCCAAAAATCTAATCAGTTCAAACCTTCAGCCCGCTTCTTCCACCAAGTACCTCATTATACGCCTTAAGGCTCCAGCAAACTTGTACACATGCCTTACAGGAAAATTTTCATAATAGGCAAAATAGAAAGTGACTTAATATTGTTAACGAGCCAAAATCTAATCATGTCGAACCATCAACCCGCTTCTTCCACCACGTTACTCATTGTGGCCTTACGGATCCTCCAGATTAAATCGTATACCACATGGGTAACATTTTTTGTACAAAGCGGACGGACGGACGGATGGACGACGGACGGACGCTGCTCATTTCATATCCCCCCGTTCGAACTCTTCAGCGGGACAAAACGTTCGGCGGGACATCTGGACCATTTGTTATCACAAATAGCAGCAAACTGTGGAGAACCTCTGTCATTTGTTGATTGGTGTGTGTACATAGTTTATTTAGTGTGCATAAAGAAAGGATACCATTATCATTTCAAACAAGGTAATCAATACCCAAATGTACTCTACTCCACAAATCTTGGGGACGGGTTAAGCTATGAATTAGAAACAGTATTGTTTCTGATGTAAAACATCTTTAAATTCACTAGAGTAATATCTCGAAAAACCAAGTCCACATAATGATGTTCTTTTTGATATTTTTTTTCGATATTTTCTAATTATTTTGTTAGCCCTTGGGAAAAAGCGCCCTCTAGTAATGGTAATGAATAGCACTTTTAGTCCTAAAATATTATAGGAAATTAGTAGAATAAAATAGAAAACTCCACTCTATCTAGAAAAATTCACTCTATTAAATGGCATTTTGATCAATACTATGTTTTAGGACAGTTTTTAATTAATTTTCTATGACTTGGCGGCCATTTTGGAAACAAACCCACATCAATTATTCCTGAACAACACTTTTTATTTGAAAACATTTCTAGAGATCACCTGGCCAAAATTATCCAGAAACCCGACCCTATTAGATGTTATTTTGGTAAACAATATGCTTTTAATGAATTCTCTACGATTTTGGCGGCCATTTTGAAAAAAACGCCCTCTATCATTTCTGAACAACACTGTTTTGGTTTTAAAACATTTCTAACGGTCACTTGGCAAAAATAACGCAGAAACCTAACCCTATCAGATGGTATTTGTGGTAAACAATACGCTTTTATTCTATTTTCTATGGTTTTGGCGGCCATTTTGAAAAAGCGCCCCCAGGTGACGAAATACGACACTGAAAATTCGGCAACAAGTTGAAAGCGATTCCTTGTGATGTCCTTGAACACATGAAAGTGAAAAATCAAAGTTGGCAAAATTATTGCAGTAGCTGACAATTGCTGCCTGACTATCTTCATTATCACAGATATGCTGATGATGTGCAGATCTATTCCATCTCTGGTGATGGTGTATGTGCATTATTTAAACTATGCCGGTGTGTCACTGATCTGCAAGCATGTATGTTCAACAACAAGCTTAAGCTTAACCAAGATAAAACTGAGTTTTTTGTTGCCTGCTCTTCCAATCATTACAACTCCCTTCAAATCTTTTCTCTTCATCTTGGTCAAGATATAATTCCGGCTTCCCCCTCCATCCGCAACCTGGATGTGATCTTTGACCACTCAATGTCTATGGATGATCACATCACTAATCTCTCACGTTCGGTCAATTTTCTGTAATTTAAACCATATCTGGAAATATCTTGATCAAGATATGTGTCATAATATTGTTTGCACTCTTGTATTATCAAAGCTCGACTACTGTAACTGCCTTATGAATGGTATAGACAAAAAGAACATCACCCGGCTTCAAAACTTACAGAACAAATCTGCTCGGCTTATATTTAGACAGCCCAGGCGCAATCATGCCTCACCTCTCCTACAGTCTCTTCTCTATTTTTTTTTTTTTTTTTTTTTTTTTTTTTTTTTTTTTTTTTTTTTTTTTTTTTTTTTTTTTTTTTTTTTTTTTTTTTTTTCAGACGCCAACTGAAATCCTACCTCTTCCCTAATTTATAGTTTTTTCACTCTTTCTCTTTTTTCTACATGATAAAAGGCGCTCTATAAATCTCATTATGATTATGATTAGTATTGGTATAAGCCTATGGCCTTTGCTGTATAAGCCTTACAAATGAAGTTATTAATCAACAGTCATCAAATCAATGTGCACATTTCAGTCATTGGCATAATGAAACATTTGTATGAAATCATTGTTGGTATGCAATAGGCCTTGTAAAACTCTCCATAACTCTTTTGTAACTACTCATCTTTTCACAGCTTACTATTTATAGTTGCCATTCCCTTAGGCCTACCATTGAGAATCTTGTAAAGGATGAGGATGATCTTGAATGTTTTTATTTTATGTTCAAAAATCAAATTTCAGGCTAATATTTGGTACTCTTAATTGGTATTTCACACACCTCATCCAAACATTATTTTGGATGAATTGATCAATTTTAAAAGTAGGGTCTCAAAAGTGGGGTCTCAAAAGTAGGGTCACAAATAGAGGTTATTCCTCTTTTTATCGATCGGCGATTAAGCATGCTCAAACACCGTGCTTACGGTACACAAAGAGTAGTGTCGACTGCTAACCATGCACCGCTTGAACGACCGTACAATTTTGAGAATATCTGACAAGTCAAACTATTCTGCCACGATTTTTACACTTCTGCATTTATATTTATAAATAAGAAAGAAAGAAAATGTATGAAGGAAGCTTAGTGGTATGTAGGAAACAATCATTCCTTTTCAGAAAAAATAAGTTGAGATTTACAAGCAAAAACAACATGCTATTAGGCCTATGTGTCAACTTTGAGTTCCTTCTCCCTTGTAGCAAAGGATGAAAAAGTTTGTCTCCGTACTCTGGAAATTGGCGTAGAAATGTAATATGTCGGAAATATTTTTAAGTACATGCCTTTGAGCTCCTTTGGGTCAACAACAGCTGATAATATTTAAAATATGCCCCACTACAAAATAAATATCGGATGAAATTCGCGTTGGAAGTGCAACCCGGCAGCCCGTTCAAACAGTGCAGTGGAGTGGGGTCTATAGTGCAGGCTTGGCTGAAAGGAGCCCCTGAAAAACATCCTGTGATGTAACTTAATTACTTTTTATAAACATGACAAAAAAGAAGGCACTCTAGCTAGAATCTGGCTCATTTCCCGGTCTCGAAAATCATTAGTTTATAATTAAAGTTATTGATAAATTGCGGGATGACTGACTGGTTGTTCGGCATTGTTAATTTTCAAGGAAAATAGTAATCATATGCGAGTTATGAAGCTTAAGAAATGATTACCGGAAAATACAGGGAAGGTGGAAATACGAAACCTGAGTCAATCAAAACAACGTCTGACATGCTTGCAGCTTTGTATCATGAATGTGCCGTAAACAGTACAGTAAGCATGGTGAAGAATCGCCAATCGATACGAAATGACGTAACAGGAATAACCAACCTTTTCTTTTGTAAACACCCCTGGGGTTTTCACCATCATTAGTGCCCAAGCCCAATATTTAACTACAGAGGGCATTCTAGCTTCATTGATTATCTATAATACTATTATCTTAATTGTATTCCAAGTAGGATTATATCACGGAACAGCTGCATAATCCCCAGCTAGGCCTACTTTAGTAGAGTTACGAGAACCAGCTATACTGCACCGTTACATAGTTTTTTATTTTATTAGTTTATAAATCTGACTCCGCCCGCTTTTACCGATCTGGAACCAACATGGGAAGGTGGTGCTCTGCCCGATGATACTTAGAGATTGCCCCAAGCCATAATAGCTCCACAAGAAGCTACCCTCCAATCCCCAGTGCCTACGCCACAAATGCTGCCAACGCAAGCGGCTTTGCCGCTCATGATGCGCTTGGTCAACGAAGGATGAGAAGTTTACAATGTGAGGGTACTTTTGCAAAAGACTAGCTAACGACACTATCGAGTGATTTGCTAAATCAGCAAACCGAAAAAAAAAAATCATCAAAAATAGAATTTTGCATGTCTGTAAAAGGTACAGGTATCCTAACTTACTCTACAAGAATAAGACCGAAAGCAACCTAATAAGGACAGAATCGGAGATTTTGGTCTTACTGTCCGTTCGGACACTTACTACAACACGTAATTGAATGGAGGATCGTATCTTGGAAACACTGCCGTTTTTTCCTTTTCTGTCAATCTACAGCTGGAAAAGGTAACTTATGACAATTCTACAGACTTATCCTTCACTTTTTGAAGCTATTCCCTGCAAATTCAAATATTTTTCAAATCACTGAGAGTGTCTTTAAGTGATAACATGCACAAACACAACCACACTCTGTTAGCTGAGGATTAGCCATCTCACCAAAAATCGGGTTACTTCCCATTTAGCCATTACCCTTAGCGAACCACTTACCTTATGGTTCAAAATTTTGGTAACACACATGGCACAGAAAAAATTATGACATTGATTTAGTTGAAAACCAATATTGTAGATCAAATCTAAGCCAGCCACACAGACACGATTTTAAGAATGTAGAATAGTAAAAACAGTCTATGGCTGGTATTCATGAAGAGAGTCTTAACTTTAGATCGGGTTAAAACAGGGTTAGTCCTACTCGAGTGGATTTTTCCTTGAAAGAATGTTTAAGTTAAATGTAACAAGTGGAAAACTTCATCATGGATGATTCTGTTGCAGCCCCAGCCATGAGGGGGAAAGGAATTTCTCACCCGTTACAGCACATTGTTTAGAGCATGTTGCAAAGAAAAAGAGGTCAAATCATGCAGGAATAACCATGGTTTAAGCCCAGGTCTAAAGGTTAGACTCCCTTTAAGAATACCAGCCTATCTGTTTCCAACTTGATTTAAGGTTATATAAGTGAACAGCAATCTTATTGGCCAAAACCTTCCTGTTTGGATAATGATAAGATAAAACACTCTAGTCAAGGGCACATGGATTCAGTCCAACCAATTCCATAATGCACTATGGCGGGAAATTGAAACACAAAAACCATGGACAAAAACCCAGACTACTATGTTCTTTCTTTAAAGCGAGTGTGTGAGCAAGCTCTTATAGACAAACGCGTATGTACGTATTGACAGCTATTGAAAATCTATAGTCTGACAGCAGGGATCCTAAATAAATCGGGATAGGACACTCGATCAAGAGAATGGATGCGTACTGCACACTGATCTGCATGAAATCTGTAGCTTATAGTTCGCCAGTCGTGCGTGGCGCTATTACTCTACGTCATCCCCCGGTTGACGTCATGTGTGACGTTTATGCATAAATAATTAGGTAGCTTATCGAAAATGGTGGCGCTATCACCATCGATCGAAATTGTCTATGGGCATTTGTACACAGTGTCACCCGCCTGTCTGACAGGTTTAAAAAATACCGACCCTCATTTGATCCCCCTTTTCGTTCTTACCATTAACTCCTACGGAGATAAAAATCGACGGGAACTTGACCAAAATACTGAATTTAATTTGTAGTTCGATATTCAACAAAGAATTTGTTTTAATTCTCCATTCTGTTGGATATTTTGTTTTCTCGCAAATTTATTTTTATGTACTTGTTTTCTAACATTAAACCTATGATAATGTTGTGCTGATATTTTAAAAATCATGCTTGGAATAATTAAATACGATAAATACAGGATAATAAATATTTTTAAATAAAATAAATAGATGGCGCCCTTTTAAATCCATAATTTCTTCAGGGGAGGGCGGCTAAGAAATCCTAATTTTAGACGTTGTCATTGGTTTAACACGTAAAAGCGAGGATTACGGCAAACAAACATTTTTTTGACCAAAGCTGTCATCAAAATAGAAAGAATAAATACGACTTAAACCAGGGGGGCCGGACACGATCTGCTGGATTTGGGCATTTGGGATTTCCAAACGGTAATTTATGGAATTCTTGCATGCATTTTGGCAAATATGACAGTCTGAGCGCTCGCTTCTAAGGTTCTACCTGCATCATATTATAAGTCTAAATAATATCAGTACTCTTGGAATTTTAGAGGTGATCTTGGAAGGGTTGTGGTTCTTAGAACTCCTCAGCACTTTCTTATCACCAAGAACTTGTATTTGTATAGTAGAGTGATCGAAGTATAGGCATCCTGTAATGCATTATGGGATTAGTTGGACCTGCCCTTTGCATGGATTTCATTCATCAGAATTGAAATGCACTAAGGGAGTGACCTGATTAACAGCCTCAACCCTAGGGGCGTAACAGGGAATGGTGCTTGGATACGGTGGTGCGGAAAGTATGAGCGTGCATATAAAATTAGCCAGCCTGGTGACGTAGCCCCGTGGGAAAATGTTTGGTGCTCGTCAGAGCCCATAGAGATTGTGTGTAAAAAACTCCCGATAGAAACCTTCAATTTTCTCAATGGGTTCCATAGATTCAGACCCAGTTGAGGGCAGGCCCGTCGCCATGGGGGGGGGGTGTGGGGGGTGGAACCACTAAGCTTCCTTCATACATTTTCTTTCTTTCTTATTAAATATAAATGCAGAAGTGTAAAAATCGTGGCAGAATAGTTTGACTTGTCAGATATTCTCAAAATTGTACGGTCGTTCAAGCGGTGCATGGTTAGCAGTCGACAC
>JAMKCH010033870.1:0-22263 GCA_023653785.1 Ophioderma brevispina | reverse complement strand
ACACTTAAAGCAGTTACATGGAATTTGTAACAATTATCCCCGATATATAAGTTAAAAACATGCATTTCCACATTTTTTAGATTCTCTCGCATTATCGCTGTGGTAATCCATTTGATTATGCCATTTTTTACTACTAAGTGGGAGGTTCTATAAACAATAAGCATTTTCATTCTCATCACATATGTCGCTGTTTGTTAAATTCCTAAAAGGACATCAAATTAGATCTGAATTTCGGGTTTTAAATTGGTTTAAAATCAAAATGGAAGAAGAAGAATCCTGTCAAAAGTCAACAGTTGCTACAGGTAATATTATGGTATAGTATAGTAGTTTTTTTCAGTTTCGTTCGCTCAAAGAAGGATTGTATTTACAGTATAAAAAATTTCAACTGGCCTAACCAGTACATGATACTATAAATGAAGGTCATTGGGCAGGCCTTTTCCAACAGATAGTATAACTAGTAAAAATATTTACCATACCAAGTTGGATAAAGTACTGCAATTATTAGAGATAACTAATCACGGATTTAAAAGTAAATAGGACACGAGGACACATTTTGTGTCAATAATTTTGAATAAAATAAGTTTGAAAGGCAACAAATGAGTTTCAGGGGCCGGGCGTATCTTACAAAGCTTCCCAAGTTCAAAAAAACAGCGGAGTCAAACACTTCAATTACAAAGATTTAGATGGATGAGGTACAATGAAAGGCAAGTTGCCCGAGAATATTATACCATCTGCCAATTGCACAAAAAAAATACAAATTAATGTTTCCAGGGGGAAGGTCGGATTTATTTGGCAATTAGCACTCTATATAAATTAGCACTCTATATAAAATGCCCAGTAAACATGTATATAGCTTCTATGGTGGTGGGGAAAGTTCATGATACGGTCATTTTTCTGTAATAACTGTGCGGAAAAACGGTTTGACTGCAAAAGGCCACACCCAGAAAACGAATCTTGTACTACATTCACGAAAAATGCGATCAACTATGACAAATCAGGTCTTGAAAAGGAAAATTAGAGCAAAATGTGGTGCGATATGAGCAACACCTGTCAATACGTCGGGTTACAGTGTGTTGCATGAGCGCGGTGATCTCGTAGTGCGTTGTCATACGTTCGTACTCGGGACCTCGTGGAGTCAATAGCGTGGGTTAGGACCCATATACATGAGAATAGACTAAATTTGAATAAATAACGTTCTCAGCAGTATAGCGATTTTTGAAATGGGCGCGGAAACTGAATTTCAAAATTCATTTTTCTCCAAAATTTCCTTCTACGAACTAAAAGTTCGCAGAAAAAATTGCTGTAAATGATGTTCTTGCCATAATGGTAAAAAATTGACTGAATTCATCAAGCGGTTTTGGAGGAAACAATCTAGGCATATTAATGCCGATTTAGGGATTTTTCCTAGAGCGCCACAGGAGCCTGGCCAAACCTCCCCCAAAATCCCAACCTCTAGTAGCGAAACATCGGGATTCCTTCCCTGAATGTTCACACAGTAAATAACATGACAGAGGGACGTCCAAGCCCCCCGCTGTAAATGATGGTGCTTTTGTGGGACCGGTTTCTAGGGTAGACCCTACAAACTGAGCAAAAAAGGGCGTGATCTGGGTAAAATATAAATGTTGCTATGATATTAATTTAAATTTGTTGGAATACCTTAAAAGGTTAGCATTGTACTAAAGAATCACAATCGTTGTAGATGTTTTTAGACCGGAATCATTGGTCCATTGGGGAAAAAGGAATTAAGAGTGTGAAAAAAACACTTTTCGGGTTGTAGGAGGAGGGTTGGGACAACCTTCCCGCTTTAGATTTTGGTATCAAAACGGCTCTTCCCTTAGAAGTTTAGGCATGATGAAACAAAGAATAGGTGTTGATTAAAGCTCATTAAAAATGTTAAACTTGCGTGTTTGTACGATTTTCTGGCTCTAAGACATTATTAAGAACTAACCATTTTCAGAAAATATCTGACACATTAACAAATGCTGGGAATTGCACGTATTGTCACGTCAAAGGAGAATATTGGATAGTGAATTTTTTTAAAAATAGAAAGGCTAAACAATATACAATGATTACTAATTATTCACATTGGCATTTCGATGATTAAAAAAAACAGAGGGGATTGCACCCTTTCGACCCTTTAGACGTGTTACAGAAATAAGCCTGGTTAGAGATGGTTTACTATACAGTTCAAAAAAAGTAAGTCCCCCCTAGACAAATGTGCATTTTTATAGACAAGTTAGGCTCCTTACCCTGGTTACAAAAAGTAAAATGACACGGAAATGTTACACATTTAAGGCAAAAAAGTTTCACACAGCAGTTACCCTTCTCCGAAAATGACGGTCATTTAATTAAAGTTGATGACAAATAAAAAACGGCACTTTCTGCATAGGGCTTTAAAAGTCGGAGAAAATCAAGGTTAAAGATTTTTTTTTTTAAAGATTCTTTTACCCTATAACTGAACATCCGTTTCCTCTAAATTTGGTACCACATGATAGCTTAGAGTTTTTCTTTTTCATGGTATCAAATAAAGTTACCAAAATTCCCATTATGACGTCACTACAATGGACGTCATAAATTGATGGAAAGTTATAACATACGAGATATAGGTGGAAAATTGATATTTCGACCAATGTTTCCGATTCATCAAAAAAATGTAGCACTAAAAATCTCTGAGCATTATAAAAATAGTCATCTCCCTAGTAAAGAGAGCAAAAAAACAAAACCGTGTTGAAAATCGATATTCCAACTTTTTGGGGAAAAAAATAAAACATTTTCCCCTTTCTACATGTGTACTCTGGAAATTGACAGTTGTGCTGACATGTGAAATTTTATAACGTCAGCCTGACGTCATTCTAGGCATGTTAGTACTCCTTTGGTAAGCAGTGGAAGGAGATGACCATAGCTATCCATTGGTATCAAAAAACATCAATGTACAAGTGGTGTATTCCTGTGTTGTAACTAGGCATGTTTGTACACTCTTCTCTTCTTCTCCGTCCGGATTTTCCTCGATTGTAAATCCTATGCAACGCAAGTGTAATTCTTAATTCGCGTCACCAAATTGAATAAATGACGTCATTTCCGGAGAAGATTAACTATTGTTTGATTTTTTTTACACATTACAATGTGTAACTTGCATTTGAAACATTTCACATTTTTGTAACAGGTTAGGAGCCGTAACTTTTTCCAGAAAAGTGTACCTTTGTCAGGGGAACTTATTTAATTTTGAACTGTAGAGTTATTACCTTGTTTCTTCTTCTTTCTCTTTTCAGGGTCTCTCTTTCCGTCGTCTTCAATCGTCATCGGCTGATCTTGGTCTTTCTTCTTTTTAATCTTTCTCTGTAAATAATTTGTTACACAACCAATAATCAAAATGAACCAAGTAATCAAGGCGCGGATAGAGCAGTCTGAAGAAACAGACCACAGAAGCCGTAGAGGTACCGTTACAAGTAACCAACACCAACATATGCAGCCGCAGAACGACCACAACGTAGTAGTATAGGTATTGTAGTAATAGAGTAGTAAGGTCGTTATTAGTAGTATACTAAGTAGTAGTAGTTGTAGGTAGTCGTAGTAGAGTAGTAGTCGTAGTACACTATAAAACAATTCGGCATATTACCGATACACTTACGTAAATTGCAGTAAACCGGTTGCCCTAAATTTAGTTGCAGTAACTCAAAGAATAGGGTTACCCCTTGGCTACAAAGCTTCAAAATTTGTCCAAAGACACTCGCACAACGCGATATCACAAACATACAAGCTACCAAGATTAGATGGGCGAGGTACAACGAACGAAAGGCAAGTTACCGAGAATAATGTAACCCCTGAAATGCCGGAAAGAAACCACATTAAAGTTTTCACACCTGTAAATACCATGAGAAATGTAGGTACGGAGGGCGTCCCGCCCCCCCAGTACACAAATGATTTTTTTTGTCCCGATTGGTTCTAAGTGTACCCTAAAACTAGAAAAATGGCGAGATCTTTGTTTAAAAAAATATTAGTATAAAATCTGTAGTGATATCAAAAGGATGGTCATTGATACTTTTTATTTTGACTGAACATATGAAATTTTAACCGGATTCTTACAAGGGAACACCTGATGAAAAGTGCCATGACCTCAACGGTCCAGGGCATGCTAGTCTTCACGGTCCAGTATTTCGAAAACTTTGGGGATAACTATCTACCCTAATTTTGTGACTGATCGGGTAGGAGATATGATGATGTTCAGTAGAATGTTAGCTAGCTTTAACCCTTACGTGACCACGGGTGGGGGGGGTTTCTAGGGACTCCCAAAATTTTGTTTTCGCGCTGGCCGCTTTAAGCTTTACGCGTGGAATTTTTTGCGCCGAAATTTTTTGTATATGTCTGACTTTTCAATGCGCTTCTTTTCATACAAAATATTAAAATTGCCACGCCGGTAGTGGAGTTCATTAGTGGGGGTCCCAGGAACCCCCCCCCCCCCCATTGGCACTAACGGAAGTCATTTCAGAATATTTTTAAAAGATACGAATAAGAACCCAGAACCAAAGCAATTTTTATTTTTGCATGAATATAAGTTCACCAATCAGGTAAGTAAGCCATTATTAGTAACATTAAAAAAAATTAAACCCTTTTGTGCTGAAACAATTTCATCGTGGATTGTTGGCCCAAACCTGTTACTACAAATCTATGGGAAAATGAGTGCATTTTTGCAACACACCCGTAAAAAATACAGGATGCCCTAAAACTGCTAGTTTGTTGTTAAATATATGTATTTGGGTCTTCTAGAATAGATATCACCATAAAAATAGTTTTCAAAATGTGTGGTGTAAGCGCAAGGGCCATTTGAATTTTCCGTTCTTTTTTTCCCATTTTCGGCGTGTTTTGAAAACAATGTTTTGCCCCTAATTTGCAGAGAGCCAAAAATACACAATTTCAATTTTTTGTTTGCTGATATTTGGGGTTGTCTTATGACCTTCATTCATGTGGATATAAATTTCATGCAAAAATTCCACCTCGGAACGTGGTTTCCTTAGGGGGTCCCATGGAACCCCCCCTTGGGCACAACTGTGAGTGGAAACCCCTAGTCACTTAATTGTTAAGGTCAATGTTCTTGAGGAGAAAAAATGTACGTTTTAATCTCGCCCATTTTGCACAGGAACGAATGATACTTGTATTTACCGGTGTTGGGTTCACCATAAAATTAAAACCAAAAACTAGAACGTCAAATATTTACCACCCTCTCACAAACCCTCTCACACCCACATAAGCCTACACATATAACCCTCACACCTCAACCCACGCAACATGAGTGTCAAAAGCGCGCGAAAAAGAGATATACAACCCCGTGCGATATCGTTAAGTTACAATCATCACAATGATACTAAAATTGTCACTTATTGTTATTTCATTGGCAAAATAATTATAGGGATTGGTGTGTTACAGGAATACTTTGTTGAGACTAAGAATCAAAATCTTTTTAGGGGTTGTTTATTATAATCTCTGTCTTTAGGGGTGTAGGGAAGGTCGTAAGCTAACGGAGTGTTTGGGGCACATTCTCGATTTAGTTTTTGGTAATTCAAAAACGGCTCAGAGATATAAGTATAAAACAAAGAATACGGTGGTTTGTCAAAAGCTGCATTATAAAGTGAAAATCGCTTGTTTGTACGATTTGTGGCTAAGACATTGAGAAATAACTATTTCAGAAAATAATCGGCACATTAAAAACTCTAGAACTTACGAACGCTATTGTCACGTCGCCAGTGGGAATGTTGGTAGTTAACGTTTAGCAATAGAGAAGGCTAACAACTATACATGATACTAAGGTTTATGTCCAAAAGGCATTTCGATCCAAATTAGAGGGGATTGCACCCTTTAAACCATTTAAAACGTGTTTACAAGAAAATACCCTGGTTGAGATGGTTATAGTTTGACTTTTGCTGCTTCTTCTTTTTCAGGGCTCTCTTTGTCGTCTTCTTTCACAACAACATAGTCATCAGAACTTATTCTTGTCTTTCTTCTTCTTTTTATCTTCTTTCTCTGTCTCTTTAAATAAATTTTGTTACCCACCCAAAATCAATGACACAATAAATCAAATCGTGGTAAAAGCAGAAGCAGGTAGAAGTAATAGAAGAAACAGTAGAAGTAACAACAACAGATTCAGCAGCAGTACTGCAACGTAGTAATAGTCATGATAGTAGTAGTAGTAGTTGTAGTATCGTAGTAGTATAGTAGTAGTCGTAGTAGTCGTAGTAGTAGTAAGTCGTAGTAGTAGTAAGATTGTAGCAGTAGAGTAGGTAGTCACCGTCATAGTATAGTATTGTAGTAGTAGTAGTAGTGTGGTAGAAGTTAGTAGTCATGGTAGTAGTTACTAGTTGTATCAAGCAGGCAAATTAGAAGTAATAGTAGTAGTACACACAATTATATATTAATAATTGAGTAAATTACGGTAAACCGGCTGCCTTAAATTTAGTTGCGGTAACTCAAAGAAATAGAGATATAGGGGATTTGGTGAGTTAACAGGAACTACGTTGGTTAGACCTAATAATCCAAACCTGTTTTTAGAGGGTTGGTATATGTAAATCATATCTACAATGTACTAACACTATTGTCATGTCGCACTGGTAAATGTTGATATTTAACTTTTAGGGGCAATAGAGAAGGCTTAACACATACAATGAACTACGTTCATGTCCAAAAGGCGTTCGAGGCCAAAATTAGAGGGATTGCACCCTAAACCTTTAAACGTGTTGCCAGAAAATACACTGGTTAGAGATGGTTATAGTTATTACTGTTGCTTCTTCTTCTTTCAGGGCTCTCGTTGGGCGTCTCTCGTCATCAGACTATTCTTGTCTTTCTTCTTTTTATCTGTCTCTGTAATCAAGTGTTACACACCCAAATAATCAAATGAACCAAGTTATCAAAGCGTGGTAAAGCATGGAAGCAGCATAAGATGTAGAAGTAACAGTATAATACCAACAACAGTATCAACAGCAGAACTAAGCAACGTAGTCAATAGTCATGATAGTAGTAGTAGTAGTTGTGTAATTATTAGTAGTAGTATGTAGTCAGTAGTAGTAGTAGTACATAGTAGTAGTAGTATTTTTAGTATGTAGTAAGTAGTGAGTAGAAAGTACAGCAGTAACTAGTTGTGTAGCAGCAGCAGTAAGAAGTAGTGAGTAGTATTACACTAAAAACAATTCGGCAGATTACTTAAATACATTAGGTATAAAAAATTACAGTAAGCCGGTTGCCTTAATTAGTTGCGGTAACTCACAGACATAGAGTGAATAGGGGATTTGGTGAGTTTATTACAGCAATACGTCGGTTAGACCAAGAATCAAAACCTGGTTTTTAGGAGTGTTTGTATAGTAGAATTCATATCGTACAATTGTACTAAACTATTGTCATTTCGCATGGAATGTTTGATATTTTAACTTTTAGCATAGAGAAGGCTAACCACGATACATATACTAAGTTTAATGTCGAAAGTGCATTTCGATGCCAAAATTAGAGGGGATTGCACCCTTTAAACCATTTAAACGTGTTACAGAAATACGCTGGTTAGGATGGTTTCTATTATTACTTTGCTGCTTCTATTTTTCAGGTCTCTCTTTGCTTCTTCATCGTCCATCAGACTTATTCTTGTCCCTTTCTTCTTTTTATCTTTTCTCTGTAAATAAATTTGTTACACACCAAATAATCAAATTAACCAAGTAATCAAAGCGGGTAAAAGCAGGGAAGCAGCAGAGAATTATGAATACAGTAGAAGTAACAACAACAATGCAGCAGCAGAACTAGCAACGTAGTAATAGTCATGATAGTAGTATTAGTATTGTGTAGTAGTAGTAGTGTAGTAGTAGTAGTATAGTAGTAGTAGTAGTAGTAGTAGTAGTAAGTAATTGTAGCAGTAGTAGTCGTAGTAACAGTAGTAGTAGAAGTATTGTAGTAGTAGTAATTAGTGTGGGTAGAAGTAGTAGTCTGGTATAGTACAGTTGTAGCAAGTCAGCATAGAGTAGTAGTAGTAGTACACTTAAAAACAATTCATGCAATTTACTTAAATCCATTGGGTAATTACAGTAGCCTGTTGCCTTAATTTAGTTGCGTAACTCAAGAAATAGAGTTATAAGGGGATTTGGTGATGTTACAGAAATACGTTGGTTAGACCCTAATAATCAAAACCTGTTTTCGAGGTTGTATAGTAGAATCATATCTCAATGTACTAACACTATTGGCATGTCGCCCTGGAAGGTTGATAGTTAACTTTAGTAAAACAATAGAGAAGGCTAACAACTATACATTGATACTAGTTTCATGTCCAACGGCATTTCGATGCCAAAATTAGAGGGGATTGCACCCTAAATCCGGAAAACCATTTAAACGTGTTACATAAAATACGCTGGTTAGAGTGGTTATAGTTATTACTTTGCTTCTTCTTCTTTTCAGGCTCTCTTTGTCGTCTTCATCGTCATCAAACTTATTTTGTCTTTCTTCTTTTTCTCTTTCCTGTAAATCAATTGTTACACACCCAAATAATCAAATGAACCAAGTAATCAAAAGCGTGGTAAAAGCAGGAACAGCAGAAATGTAAAGTAACAGTAGAATTACCACAACCAGATCAGCAGCAGACTAGTCAGTAGTAATAGTCATGATAGTAGTAGTGTAGTTGTAGTAGTAGGAGTAGTATGGTCAGTGTAGTAGTAATGTGGCAGTAGTATAGTAGTATTGTAGTAGGAGTAGTACTAGTGGTAAAGTAGTAGAAGTACTAGTTGTAGCAGCAGCAGTAGAAGTAGTAGTATAGTACACTAAAAACAATCGCAGCTTACGTCAATACCTTAGGTAAATTACAGTAAGCCGGGTTGCCTTAAATTTAGTTGCGGTAACTCAAAGAAATAGAGTTATAGGGGATTTGGTGAGTTATACAGAAATCCGTAGGTTAGACCCTCAAGAATCAAACCTGTTTTAGAGGTTAAATGTACAATAGATCAATTACAATTTGTACTAACACTTTATGAAATGTCCTTCGCAGGGAATGTTGTGTAACTTTTTAGTCAATAGAGAGGCTAACAACTAATACCATGATATCTAGTTTATGTCCAAAAGGCATTTCGATTGCCAAAATTAGAGGGGAATTGCACCCTTTAAACCCTTTAGACGTGTTACAGAAAATACGCTGGTTAGAGATGGTTATAGTTATTACTTTGCTTCTTCTTCTTTTTCAGGGTATCTTTGTCGTTCTTCATCGTCATCAGGCTTTATTCTTGTCTGTTAATGTTTATCTTTCTCGTAAATAAATTGTACACACCAAATATTCAAATGAACCAAGTAATCAAAAGGGAGAGTAGAAGCAAGGGAAGCGCAGAAGCAGTTAGAGGGTAACGGTACAAGTAACACCAACTATGACCGCAGCCAGAACCAGCAAGGTAGTAGTAGTAGTAGTAGTAGAGTAGTAGTAGTAGTAGTAGTAGTAGTAGTAGTAGTGTATAGTAGGAGTGTCGTTAGTAGTGTTGTTGTAGTAGTAGTAGTAGTAGTTACACTTATTAGAAAATTCGGCATATTACTCAGATACATTCAGTAAAAATGCAGAAACCGGTTGCCTTAAATTTAGTTGCGGTAACTCAAAGAAATAGGGTTAACCACTGCATACAAAATATTCAAAATTGTCCCCAAAGACACTCACAAGCGATACAATAAACATACAAGCTACAAAGATTTAGATGGCGGAGGGCTACAACGAACAGAAAGGCAAGTTACCCGAGAAAGACTGTAACCCCTGAATGCAGGAGGATAGAAGAACAACACTTAAAGTGTCACACCTGTAATAACATGAGAAATAGAGGTACGTCCCGCCCCCAGTACAAATGATGTTTTTGTCGATGGTTTCTAAGTGTACCCTAAAAACTGAGAAAAATACAAAAAAACATCCAAAATTAAAAATATTAAGTAAAATCTGTGGACTATCAAAAAGGATGGCATCATTGATACTTTTATTGTGAACGAATATGAAATTTTAAACCGTATTCTACAGGGAAACACCTGATGAAAAGTACATGACCTCAACGTCCACGGTGCATGCGAGTCTTCACGGTCCGTATTTCGAAAACTTTGGGGATACTACCCATTTTCGTGGAATGATCGGTAGGAGATATGATGAGTTCAAGTAGAATGTAGCTTTCGTTAAGGTCTGAATGTTCCAAGTGAGGAGAAAATAAATGACGTTTTAATCTCGCCCATTTTGCAACGGAACGAATGAGACTGGGATTTACCGGTGTGAAACCTAAATAAAACCAAAAAACTAGAAAGTCAAATATTGACCCTCTCACACCCACCTAAGCTACACATATAACCCTACACTCACCCACGCGCAAACAGAGGTCAAAAGCGCGAACAAAAAAGAGGATATGAAAACCCACGTGACGATTATCGTTAAGTTACAGCATAACATGATTACTAAAATTGTCACTTATGGTTATTTCATTGGCAAAATATTATAGGGGATTGGTTGTACAGGAACTACGTTGGTTAGACCTAAGAATCAAAAAATCTTTTAGAGGGTTGTTTAGTAGAATCATTTGTCTTGGGGAATGTAGGGAAAGGTCGTAAGCTAACGGAGGGGTTGGGGCAACATTCGCGATTTAGTTTTGGTATCCAAAAACGGCTCGAGTATAGTATAAAACAAAGAATCGGTGTTTTAAAAAGCTCATTAAAAGTGAAAATCTGGCTCGTCTTGTTTGGAAGAGTTGTGGCTAGACATTGAGAAAGAAATAATATTTCAGAAACATATAGGCACATTAAATAAAAATTTAGAATTGTACATAAACGCTATTGCAAGTCGCCAAGGGGCATGTGGTAGTTAACTGTTAGCAATAGGAAGGCTACAACTATACAAATGATTACTAAGTTTTCACAATAGGCATTTCGATGCCAAAATTAGATTAGAGGGGATTGCGCCCACTTTAAACCCTTTGGACGGGTTACAGAAATACGTTGGTTAGAGATGGTTATAGTTATTACTTGCTTATTCTTCTTTCAGGGCTCCCTTGTCGTCTTCATCGTCACCAGAAGTATTATTGGTCCTTCTTTTTATCTTTCTCTTAAATAACTTTGTTACACACCCAAATAATCAAATGAACCAAGTAATCAAAAGCGGGTAAAGCAGGGGAAAGGGATAGAAGCAGAAGAAGTAGAAGTAATTAAACAGTAGAAGGTAGAAAAAGAAGTAACAAACAACAATGGCAGCTGCAAAACCAGCAACGTAGTAATAGTAGGAGTAGTAGTATCGTAGTTGTATATAGTAGTAGAAGTAGTAGTAGTGGTGTAGTAGAGTAGTAGAGTAGCAGTATAGTATTGTATTAGTAGTATAGTAGTACTAGTGTAGCAGCAGCAGTAGTAGAAGTATAGTAGTAGTAGGACACTAACAAACAATTCGGCAGATTACTTATTATACATAAGTGAAAAATAAAAAACCGGCTGCCTAAATTTTGTTGCGGGCACTCAAAGAAATAGAGTTATAGGGGATTGGTGAGTTCAGGAAATACGTGGTAAGACTAAGAATCAAAATCGGTTTTATTAGAGGGTTTGGATAGTAGAATCATTCTGTGTTTGGGGAAAGAATTAAAAGGTTGTGTAAAAAAACTTTTTCCGGGTTGTAGGGAAGGTCGTAAGCTAACGGAGGGGTTGGGGCAACCATTCTCGATTTAGTTTTTGGTATAAAAACGGCTCAGAGAGATAAGTATGTGAAAACAAAGAATACGGGGTTTGTAAAAGCTCATTAAAAGTGAAAATCGCTTGTTTGTACGATTTGTGGCTAAGACATTGAGAAATAACTATTTTTAGAAAAATATCGCACATTACAAAAATCTAGAATTGTACTAATGCTATTGTCACGTCGCAAGGGGAATGTTGGTAGTTAACGTTAGCAATGAGAAGGCGCCAACTATACAATGATACTAAGTTTATGTCCAAAAGGCATTTCGATGCCAAAATTAGAGGGGATTGCACCCTTATTTAAACCATTTAAACGTGTTACAGAAAATACGCTGGGTTAGAGATGGTTATAGTTATACTTTGCTGCTTCTTCTTTTCAGGGCTCTCTTGTCGTCTTCATCGGTCATCAGACTTTTCTGTCTTTTCTTCTTTTATCTTATATGTACATTAAATTTGGTACCACAGCCCAAATAATCAAATGAACCAAGTAATCAAAAGCTGGTAAAAGCGGGAAGCAGCAGAAGAATTAGAAGTTAGTAAAGCAGTAAAGTGATGTATCACAACAACAGATGCAGCAGCAGAACTAGCAACGTAGTAATAAGTCTGATAGTAGTAGTAAGATTGTAGTTCGTAGTAGTAGTAGTAGTAGTTGTAGTAGTAGTAGTAGTAGTAGTAGTAGTAGTAGTGCCTAGTAGTAGTAGTAGTGTAGCATAGTAGTAGTAGTAGTTAGTAGTACATGTAGTAGTAGAGAGTATTGTAGTAGTATGTAGTAGCTTTGGTATAGTATAGTAGTAGTAGTTCATGGTAGTTAGTATAGTTGTAGCAGGCAGCTTAGAAGTAGTAGTAGTGAGTCACTAATAAAACAATTCGGCAGATTACTTTAAATAATTAGGTAAATACAGTAGGCCGGTGCCTTAAATTTATTTGACGTAACTCAAAGAATGAGAAGTTTATAGGGGATTTGGTGAGTTACAGGAAATACGTTGGTTGAGACCAATAATCAAAACCTGTTTTGAGGGTTGTATGTAGAATCATATTATAATTGTACTAACACTATTGTCATTGTAGCACTGGGAATGTTGATAGTTAACTTTAGAATAGCGAAGGCTAACAACTATACAATGTACTAAGTTTATGTCCAAAAGGCATTTCGATGCCAAAAATAGAGGGGATTGCACCCTTAACCATTTAAGTGTTTACAGAAAAATATACGCTGGTTAGAGATGGTTATAGTTATTACTTTGCTCTTCTTTTCAGGGCTCTCCATGCGTCGTCTTCATCGTCATCAGATCTATTCTGTCTTTCTTCTTTTTTATCTTTCTCTGTAATAAAATTTGTTACACACCCAACTAATCAAATGAACCAAGTAATCAAGCGTGGTAAGCAGGGAAGCAGCCGAAGAAGTAGAAGTAACAGTTTAGAGTTAACAACACAACAGATGCAGCAGCCAGAACTAGCAACGTAGTAATAGTCAGGATAGTAGTAGTAGAGTTGTCAGTAGTAGTAATAGGAGTAGTAGTAGTAGTAGTAAGAGTAGGTAGTATAGTAGTAGGAGTAGAGTTTGTAGGAGTAGTGGTAGTAGCAGTAGTAGTCGTAGTATTGTAGTAGTGTAGTTAAGGGGTGAGTAGTAGTTAGTACTAGTTGTAGCAGCAGCAATAGAAGTAGTAGTAGTAGTACACTAAAACAATTCGGCAGATTACTTATATATAGGCTAAATTACAGTAAGCCGGTTGCCTTAAATTTAGTTGCGGTAACTCAAAGAAATAGAGATATAGGGGATTTGGTGAGTTACAGGAAATACGTTGGTTACCGTAAGAATCAAAACCTGTTTTGAGTAGAATCATATCTACAATTGTACTAACACTATTGTCATGTCGCATGGGAATGTCTGATAGTTAAACTTTTAGCAATTAGAGAAGGCTTAAAAACTATACAATGATTACTAAGTTTATGTCCAAAAGCATTCGATGCCAAAATTAGGGGCAGTGCCACCCTTAAACCCTTTTCGCGTGTTACAGAAAAGAAACGGGTTAGATGAGGATGGTTATAGTTATACTTTGTTCTTCTTCTTTTTCCAGGGCCTCTTTGGTCGTCGGCATCGTCATCAGGCTTATTCTTGTCTTTCTCTTTTTATCTTTCTCTGTAAATAATTTGTTACACACCCAACTAATCAAATTGAACCAAGTAATCAAAGCGTGGGTAAAAAGCAGGGAGGGAAGCAGCAGAAGATTCAGACAGAACGAAGTAGAAGTAACAGTAGAAGTAACAACAACAGAAGCAGCAGGCGCCCAGAAACTTAGCAACTAGTAAGAGTCATGATAGTAGTTAGTAGTAGTTGGAGTAGTAGTAGTAGTAGTAGTCGTAGTAGTAGTAGTAGAGAGGAGAGTAGTAGTTCGTAGTATAGTATTGTAGCAGTAGTAGTAGTAGTCCATCAGTAGTAGTAGTAGTATTTGTAGTCGGAGGTAGTAGTAGTGATAGAAGTAGTAGTAGTACTATTGTAGGCGCAGCAGTAGAAGTAGTATATAGTACACTTAAAAAATCGGCAGATTCTTCTTAAATACAGTAGGTAAAATTTAAGTATAAGCCGGTTGCCTTAAATTAGTGCGGTACTCAAGAAATAGAGTTATAGGGGATTGGGTGAGTCTTACAGGAAATACGTTGGTTAGACTAAGACTCAAAACCTGTTTTTAGAGTGTTGTACTAGTAGACTTCATATTACAATTGTACTACCACTTATTGTCAGGTCGCAATGGGGAATGTTTGATAGTTACACTTTTAGCAATAGAGAAGGCTAAACTATTTGACAATTTGATACGAAGTTTATGTCCAAAGCATTTCGAGATGCCAAAATTAGAGGGGATTGCACCCTTAACCCTTTAGAAGTGTTTACAGAAAAATACGCTGGTTAGAGATGGTTATAGTTATTACTTTGCTTCTCTTCTTTAGGGATCTCTTGGGCGCTTCATCGTCTTCAGGCTTATTATTGTCTTTCTTACTTTTTATCGTTCTCTGTAAATAAAGTTTGTCACACACCCTATACTCAAATGAACAAAGTAAAAAACCGTGTAGTGTAAAAGCATGGGAAAGCAGGTATGAAGTAACAGTAGCAAGTAACAACAAACAGAGCAGCAGCACACAGCAACGTAGTAAAACAGTAATAGTATAGTTTGTAGAGTAGTAGAGTAGTAGTATAGTAGTAGTAGTAGTGAAGAGTAGTGTGTAGTCGTAGTTAGGAATAGCGCAGCAGCAGTTTAGCAGTAGTAGTACCTTAGTAGTCGTTAGTTACACTAAAACAGTTAGCGATGATATACTTCATATACATTCAGTTAAATTACAGTAAAACCGGCTGCCTTAAATTAGTTGCGGTGGTAACGTCAGAAATAGAATATAGAGGATGGTGTGTACAGGAAATACGTGGTAATACCTAAGAATCAAAGAATCATTTCGGTCTGGGGAGAAAGAATTAAAAGGTTTTGTGTAAAAAAAATTTTAGGGGGTAGGAAGAGGTCGTATAAGCTAACGGAGGGGTTGGGGCAACATTCGCGATTTAGTTTTTGTATCAAAAAACGGCTCAGAGATATAAGTATGAAACTAAGAATACGGGTTGTTGTAAAAAGTCATTAGCGAATGAAAATCGCAGTTTGTTTTCACATGTGTGGTTAAGACAGATAAAAATAAATATTTTACAGACATACGGCACGTTAAAACATCTAGAAATGTACTAACGAAGTATTGTCACGTCGCAAGGAGAATGTGGTAGTTTAGTTTTAGCAATTGAGAGAAGGCTAAAACCTATACAATGAATACCAAATATATCACCAATAGGCCTTTTCGATCTTAAAATTAAGTGGGATTGCACCCTTTAGACCCTTTGGACGTGTTACAGAAAATATCCGTGGTGATATGGTTAGAAGTAGAATAGTAACGAGGGGTTTAGAAGTAAACAACAAAGATAGTACAGATGCAGCAGCAGAACCAGAAGTAGAATGTAGGAGTAGTAGTATTGTTCGTAGTAGTAGTATAGTAGTAGTAGTAGAGTAGTAGTAGTAGTAGTAGTAGTAGTTAGTAGTAGTAGTAGTAGTTATACTACTACTACTACTACTACTACAAACGACCTCTAGATGGCTGAGGGTACAACGAAAAGCAAGTTACCCGAGAATACTGTAACCCCTGAATGCAGGAAAAAAAATAAAAAAAATACCACTAAATTGTTACCACCTGTAAAATAACATGAGAAACAGAGGTACGTCACCGCCCCCCCACTGCAAATGATGTTTTTTTTGTGGACTGGTTTCGAGTATACCCTAAAAACTCAGAAAAATGGCTGAGATATGGGTTTAAAGGTCATGGTTGCTAGTAATATTAAGTAGTAAATCTGTAGGAATATCAAAAAAAGGATTGGCATGATACTTTTTATTGTGATATGACATTATGAATTTAACCGTATTCTTACAGGGAAACACTCTGACTGAAAAAAGTGCCATGACCTCAACCGGTCCACGGTGCATGCGAGTCTTCACGGTCATTATTCGAAAAATTTGGGGCTAACTACATCAATTCCGTGAATAATCTTCAAGAGGAATGTAGCTTTAAGTCTGAGATGGTCATATTAAGGAGAAAATACGTTTTAATCTCGTCATTTTGTACAGGAACGAATGGGACTTGTGTTTACAGTGTTGAAACCTAAAGTAAAACCAATTACTAGTAGTAGTAAAACCAAAGTTTAAATCGGTTTTGCCCCGTAAACGGGTGGCGGAGTCACCGCAAACTCGCAGCACCGTCCTTTCTCCTTCCCTTCCACTTCACCGATTCAATGATCCTTTATCCTCAACCCAACCATCCTAATCTCCTCCTCCACTTGCTTCTAACATGCGTCTTTGGACGTTCCCCTCCTTCAACCTCCCACCTCGAACCTCAAAAGCCCTTCTTAAGCCATACTCGTCATCCTTCCTCAACACATGCCCATACCAACGTACACTACTCGCATCGCCAACCGGTCCATTCGACTCGTCCAAACCAACATCTGCATTATGCAGCCAAGTCTCGTCTCCATTTCCTATCCATCAACTCAAACACACATCGATTTATCATTGCTCTCTCTGTCCTCCTCAGAGTCCCCATCTCATTTTTTCGACATCAGACATATACTTGATACTAAATGCTATCTAAGAAATATAGTTAAACATTTACGTGCATGTCACTTATAAAGGTTGCACATATTATTCATTAAAAATTAATATAAATTAAATCAATTTGTTTTTTTCAATTTTAAAATGTTACCTTTTGGTACAATGACTCAAGCAAATAATGGCGTTTATTGAGATTCAGTAAATCCGTACGTAGCAAAGCAAAAGGACAAAAAAGTGGCAGAGCCATTGTTATTGCTTCTAGATTACAAAAGGTTACCGCCGCCCGATTCCGATTCGTAAGAATAAAATAACTTCTAGCTTCTCCTGTGAGTTAAGGGTGTGTTAAGGCGGAATTAAAGGAATTTTTTTTGTCGTATCTTCTTAAGTATTGTTCCAACATATATAAAAGATACATATTTGAGAAGGATAGGACTTCAAGGATACCAAATATGATATTCTTGTTTCTCCCAAATTAGTAGTTTGAGAAAAATCATTGAAAAATTGTGATTTTGACTTTTTTTGTTCCCATAAAAAAAATAATAGAAATGTTTCAAAATGTTGTCTTATCGTTTTTGTATGCCGAGGTCATACTTCAAGGTCGGTTTACTTCCCGTTTTTTTTCAAATCTGCACTATTTTTTCAAAAAAGGCAAAAATCCGCGTGCGTCAATTGGAGCAACGCCAAGATTGGTAAATTTAAAAATTGATTGAGTGAAGCCCATATTTATTGGTCAAGCTATGAGTTGCCAAAAATATTGTGCACAAGAACGCCCAATATTTAAAACTCTAAGCGAGACCATAAATATGGGACCGTTTAAATCATCAAATTTATCATTATTATGTTTGGATCCAATAAGTTCCCACCACTGGAATCCATACAAATAATAAGTTCAAAGTTGGACATAAATCCCGATTTTTAACCAAATAGTAAAAACTCAAAAAAAATACCGACCCTAGATTTTGATTATGCTCTTGTAACGATGCGGTTCATTCTTACCTGTTGCTGATATGGATTTCTTACCTGTTGCTGATAGGGATTTCGAGTAACTGGGAACAAAAAGCAACGAATACAGCCCTTAATTAAATTTGACCGTATATTTTATCATTTTAAACAAAGACCCCATAACATATTGCCGACCGAATCTAATTTCATTCACCACGTTATAGTAGAAAACAAGGGAGGGTATTCCGCAACCTATGATGCCAGGCAGTGCACTATGTACCGTACATGGCATTTTTAGGCAGCTAGTACCTACAATATTTACCAGAATTTCATAACCCTAACGTCTTTTCGGAAAATGACTACCAACATTGCCGATCACCGCAAAAATACCATTTTTTTCCTCAAATGGTGTAAATTGATAGAATTGAGGTTAATAAGGGTGAGCAGAAGTTGTGGGTTACGGTCTTGCACAGTGTTGCAAAACAACTTGTATCATGAACTTTTGTTTCATCTTGTTTCATTTTCCGAAATCTAGGGTCAACATTAATTGGACGCACAGTATAAGTTGAGGTTTTTTATTCGTGGAAACAAGATAGGTATTTTGCTTTTTACATGCATCGTGGAAAAAAAGCTCAACAACTCGGCGTGGTTAAAACACCTGAAAATCTTTTCAACTGAATGGACTAATAACAATCGCTTTCTACACGTCTGATTACAAAAACGGGAATCTGAGTTCTTTGTCCTCTTCATACGGGCGGTGAAGGGAATATCAACAGCGTTTTATTTGCCGGAGTCAAGTCAATGTAGTATGATTGTAACTCCACGGGCTCTAGGAAGGGAATTGAGAGCCGGTTTTATTCATTTGAAGGACATGAAACTTTTGGAATTGACATACCCAGAAATATTGAAGACATTATATCTATTAGTTACTTCGCCGATTTGCGTATACAAGCATCTTTTTTTTTACTTTTGAGCTAATGGCCTAATATTAGGACAAACGTACGGGCGTTAGCCCGAACCGAAAAAAACTATATAGAGGGCGCTATAGAAAAGAAAAATAGCAGATATAATCTAGGGGAATAAAACGGAGATAGGAATTTGTTATTCATGCCGAATGTATCAGTCTGATATCACATAATGATCATAAGTCATTTTTTAAATGACCGTCTTCTTCTGATTACTATTCCTTTATTTTCCTGATAGTAATTTTTTTAAGTAAATAAACATAAATAGTACCACTGTTATTTGCAGACCCTGATGTAAGTTGATCTAAACGCTTCAACCTCCCTACATAAGTAAGAAAATAAAAATATAATTTACCGTTTTGGTTACATTTTTGTTTTGCAATTGTTGTTTGTGTGGTTAATAAGTTGTACCATGGCTAAAAATACTAGCAAGAACGTCCACGTCGCCAAGTCACCTTAATCCACCACCACCCACCCAAACCACCCTAATGCTAAAAAGTCATACCGTCATGTCGATATGGGATTTATCAAGGCAACATCTTTATTACGAAAAACAAGGGCCACGCACGGATGTGGCAGGAGGAGAACGTCACGTCGTAAAAGGGGATATGGTCCAACCGGAGCCATAGTCCCAATATATCCCAATATTCCAATTAGTTTCCGATGTAGGGGGCACAGAAGTTCACGTACATATACATGCAATGGGGCTTGACATTCTGGCCACTTTGTTAAGTCAAGAATTGAGACACTCAAAACTATCCTTATTTTAATTTCTATAAGATACACCATTAAATTGCACCATTTTTTTTTATCTAAATCGGAGAAAACTCAAAAATTGACCCTTTGCCAACGAAAAATGACCCTTTTTATGATTTTTGCTGTTTTAGGCTTATAACGCTGAAAAACTGTAGACTGTAGATATTAAAACTATAACTTTCTGAATCCCTATGGCTAGGGAAAAATACTGGGGTATGACTTTCAACATGATTGGATTAAATTAAAACCCCTGTTACAATTTTGTCTTGGCACCTCTACTTAAGGCACCATTTGCAGCACTTAAGAATCACGTATTAGGGGTCCCTGTCAGACTGTCAACATATTTAATCACTCAAACCTTTTGTACTTGAGATGTGTTACAAATGTCTGCTAGCTCCAAGGCTATATTGAGTGCTTTCATGAGGTGAGAGTGGTCAACCAAAAACTTTGGTGTATCCTTGGTGTAATTCATGGATGAAAGAAATTAATCAAGCCTATACAGAATAAAGCCTACAAACACCAAGTCTATAAATACATGTTCCGTACAGATTTTTATAGATTATTTTGTACAGAATTTATATGGAGTAACTAAAATTTTACACTCTGCCTAAATTTGACTTGGTAAAATAGATTAGATAGATAATAATTGGCCTTTCATATGACGTATAATTTCACTGAAGATGTATATAAATTCCCATTTCATATTTTAATAATTGATTTTGGTACTATTTTAATTTGGCAAGGAAAAGCATTCAAAGATCCGGGCCATTTTCCGAGCATGTGCAGTAACTAGGTCAATGACCAGACTAGTTTCACAAGAAAAAAAGTGAGCAGTTGATGAACAGGACACTCATAGCAAAAGTGACGAGGATGACTTGGTCTCAAATTAAGAGGATACATTTCTCTCAAAGGTAGAGGAATTTGGGAGTTATCTTCTTCAGGGGAGACCAAATCCCCTAATAGTAGTGAAAAACCAGCTCCTGTGCACAAGCTAAGTGACAAGCTGGTACCCTAAACGGGTAGCCACAATTTGCGCACCCACTGCAGTCTGCACCCAGCTGAATTCAGCAGCCTTGACGGAATAAAGTACAGTATCACGTGCACTTTATTCCGTCAAGGCTGCTGAATTCAACTGGGTGCAGCCTGCAGTGGGTGCGCAAATTGTGGCTACCCCTGGTAAACAGTGAAAGTCCAGACACTGAGCATGAGAAAGTTAGAGACTGTAACACGCATCTTTAAAGCGGCACTGGCACATTTTCACAAAATACGGGATTTCTTCAATTTGCTCACAACTGATAGTCTAGGCCATTGGAAGAAAAACAGAAATTTATTCTACACTTTAAAATAACAAACTCAAAAACAGATAAGGGACATTAACAAGAGGCTTAAGATATCCAGATAATTTGTAGGCTAGCTTAAAGTTTGCCGTAACTTTATTAGTGTGTCTATTAGACGAATAGCATATACTCGTACTCATTGATATTAAAACCACAAAGGTCACAGACTGGTCAAACAGGGTGCATGCCGTGGGAATCACCTCTGGCGTGTGTTTCCTCGTGTTTAACGCAATTTCCGTTGTCTCCTGAATAAATGTCGCCGAATTCATTTTATTATGGGGATATCGTTTTGTTTATCCATAAGGGCGCTCATTTGGTCTTAATCATTTCAGGTGATGACTAATGTATATAAAAGCTTTACCATGAAAAAATATCAATTTTGAAAAATCTTGAGGACACGCTATTTTTCAAATGTGCCAGTGTCTCTTTAAGCCATGACAATGTCCCAGCATTTGGTAAACTAAGTGAAAGGACATTGGCCCAAAAGGAAGCAGAGCAAATTCGCGTATGTTTCTACAAGCAGAATGGTGACATTATGAGAAAATGGAGCTGATGCACGTATAGATGAATAATGCACGCGTAGATGAATAATGCACATGTAGATAAAAAATGGAAGATTGCGCACCAAATTGTAGCGCCAAAGACATACCATAGGGAAGTAATAGGCTATAGACAAAGCTCATGACAGTCCTGTTTAAGGACACATGGATGCCCTACCATATAAGACTATCAGAAAAGACATGACCAAAATTTGAAGTTGTTTGAGGTGGCCAACACTGTTCCTACCGCTCCTTTGCAACCAACACCAGCATTTGATGGACCATTTAGTAGGTCATAATAAAGTGCGTAGGACCACACTTCTAAAGACCAAGTCAGGAAATCAATATTTACTGACCATCACACGTGCTTTACAAGATTCTCCTCGAAAAATACAAGGGCACAAAATATTATAAAAGCTCTAACAAAGTATTTCACCCTTGCAGTTCTTCCAAAATCAATTCAGTCTGATCAAGGATCAAATTTCATGTCAGGTTTGTTCCAATAAATAATGGACCTGTTGGAAATTTCCCAGTTCAGTTCTTCATCATATCATCCACAATCCCATGGGGCTATAGAGAGGTACCACCAAACATTGAAAACAATAATCGAAACGTATTCTTTTGAATTGAGAGGAATTGGGATGCGGGAGTCATCTCCTGTTATTTGCTACCAGGGAAACTAATAAAATCGGATCCCGACTTTTATTAGTAAGCAAATGCATAAAAAAAATCGTCATTTCTTGACAAATACGGCGTGTTAAGCTTAGCAACTTACAGAGGTATTTACTACAACCGTTTCCAATACAACAGTGAAAAAAATGGACTTTGATGAAAAATAGGGCGTGATTTGTTTACATTTTGAAAAAAAATCGCTGATAGTGGATTTAAAAAACGTTTGAAATACAATCTATTG
>JAMKCH010033869.1:0-36931 GCA_023653785.1 Ophioderma brevispina | reverse complement strand
ACAAATGTAATGACACGATATAACACAATTGTGTTGAGTTGTCGTTAAACTTTAATACTCACTCACTCACTCAAGAGTAACCGAGACAGCGTCGAGGCCAGGTTATTGTGAGATACCAGGATTAGTGGTGTACCAATATGAACAAAACACCGAACCCATCTGGTAGTGTGCTGTTAATGGGATGATCCACCAAAATCGTCACTGAAAAGAACTCTGTATGTGATAGAGACGACGGCGTCCGGAGCGATAGTGAGGTACAGCAAAGCTACTGGTGTTCGTAGGAACATTGCAGACGGGCATGTTGACGGCAGTGATGGTGAAGGTGGGTCCAACACAGAGTGCGCTCACACCAAGGGACTGGATGCGGCAAGGCGTGGCGACATGTTGGATGCATGACGACACTGAACTGGTGGGATATTCTGCAATACTTGATCAAGGCGAACCGGGCTGTGCATGACAACACTAGACTGCTGTGATGACAACACCTGAATGGAGCGATGACTACGCCTGACTGCGGTGGCGTCAAAAGAAGATTGTAGTATAGGATTAAGAGTAAGCAGTTTCGGGAGTAATTCAAATCCCGCTGTGGCCGTCGCGTCGATGTGCCGGGACGGCACATTCTGGGAGGGAGGCTGTGTAGCGGAATTGTAATTTCCAAGCAATGTTTCACCCAAATATTGTCAGCCTCATTTTTATATATTATTATGTTGTTGAGTATACTATAATTAAATTTATGAATGGTTATTCTGTCATGCAACTCTATGAATATTCATAAGTCAGGTGACGGTAGTAGACCAATCACAGCCAGTGGCGTAGCTAGCATGTTCGGGGCCCGTGGACAAAAAAAATTGGGGCCCCTAGGTATGCTTGAAAACTTGGATCAAAGTTCAACTTTCTCAATCATGTCGCACATTCAGAATCGCATCCATCACCTATAACACGCAACCACAAATACACAATCTTTGTTAGGTATAAACAATTTTTTTTGGAATCACTTTAATTTAACAATAAAAGTCCAGTTTTCTTCAGCTTGTGCGAAATGAGTGTACTCGAACTTAACTTTTAAATCAACTTGTCAACCATAAATGCCTCTGCATAATAGATCTGCAAATACCAATGAATACACTACATTTTCAACTTTTCTAGGCATACCAGTGTTGTAATTTGTAAATAAAAGAAAGACTGTACCTCTAATTATTTTTATAATATATTTTGCATTTTTTCGTCGAGATTTGAAACGTAACCTATTATCAATCCTAACCCCAATTATAGATTCAAATTTAAGGCTGTTCGAACCAACAGATATCATTCGCGTGAGTAATTTTAAGAAAATGTTACGCATTAATACATCTGAATGCAAATGAATGAACAAGAGCTTACATAATACTTTCAGATCCCCAACCTCGAAAATCTTGAGAATTTTGAAATTGTATGAAATACGTGTTAGAGAAGACTCTCTCTCTTCCTTCAATCTCTTTAGGGCCCTTTAATCTCTGGTACCCAATTCCTAATTTCTGCAGACATGTGTTACACGTTAAGCCTTAGGAATAGCATTCAGGATTGAACGTGCCATTGTGTCAAACACGGCAAGAAGTTGGGCCAAAATTTTAAGAGAAAACACAACAAGCCATCTTGGGACCCATACACGGGTCACTGAATCCACGCTAAAGTATGCTTTTGTCTTCTAGGTCCCTCTAAGGCCTTACTTTTTCTCCTAACTCTAATTTTTCTCTAAAACTTTCGGGCCCCTATTCCTCATTCTAGAAAAACTAGTGCTAGACATTAATGAGTAACATGTAGGTCTAAATCTCCCATTAGGTCAAATAGGCCCAGGAGGGATCCAAAATTTCAAGTACAGAATAACAAAAGCCACCACTGCGGGGCCCATAGTAAGGGTCACTGAATCCAATGCCATTATGATTTGGTATCTAGGGACCCTGTTAAATGGCCCATTTAAATGCAGACTTGCCTACATTGACATTAAATAGGGCCTCACCCATATCGGTGTCAAATGCAGACTGGCTTACATTGACATTAAGATAGGGCCTCTTGCTTATCGGTATCAGACACTCTCGAAGGGGGGCCCCTGAATTAATAAATACTGCGTGATAGCATTAGGCCCTGTTCTCAAATCTTATCATTTTGTTCTCTCTCTCTCACTCTTTTTTCTCTGTCTCTTTTCTCTCTTTCTCCCTCCCCTCTCTCTTTTTCTCCAATCTCTTGGGGGCCCCTACCTTCTCGGGGCCCGTGGACTTTGTCCACTCTGTCCCTATGGTAGCTACGCCCCTGAATTCACAGCGCGCGCGGCCGTTGCGCGACACGAGTCTTCCCTGACCCGCGCAAATCTTTTTTTGCCTTCATCACTGCAGGTACTTGACGTTGTAATGTAATCTGACGACGAGGCGAAGGCTGGTTGTAATAAAACACTAAAACTGATTTACCGAGTCACGTGCGTCATTCAGAAGGAACGCAGGGTTCTGTCCCCTGCAACTTACCCGCGAGTCCTCCGGGGCGCTCACAGGGCCGTGGCCCCGGTACAATATGTTGAGCAATTATTGACTTGTTGCAAACTTGCCTCTCATTTCTAAATTAATTGAGATATGTGTCAGATACTTGATCATGTTAACAACCATGAACTTTCAGAACCATTGCAGTCTGCGTATAAAGCACTGCACAGTACTGAGACTGCGCAAGCCTTTGTTCTTAGTGATTTCCAACATGCTATTGATAATCAGAAGGCTAATTTCCTGTTTCTGTTATATCTTTCCGCAGCTCCGTGGACACTGATATACTGTTGAGCCGAATAGACCACGAGTTCGGCCTCAGAGAATCTGTGCGTGGCTGGTTTTCATCCTACCTTAAAGATAGATCCTGCCATAATTGTCTGCGGTAAATACTCTGACAATATACACCTGGATTATGGTCTTCCTCAAGGGTCTGTAATTGGGCCCTTGGGTTTTGTTTTTTACACACACTATAGGGCGTATCCTCTGTCACCACGGTGTGAAATACCACATTTATGCTGATGACATCCAGGTGTATCTGGATGTGCACTCTTCAAACCCTCACGTTGCGTCGCTGATGTTAACCAGTGGATGATTGAAAATAAACTGAAATTAAATCCTGACCAAACTGAATTTTTATAGCTTCATCAGTCAACCACATGAAACTTTTTCATGATGTACAGCTTCATTTGGATGCTGTTACAATCTGCCCATTTGATAATGTTCGCAATTTGGGCGTTATTTTTTGACAGCCAAATGTCAATGTCTAAAAATGTGTTCAGCCTTGCTAAATCTGTTAACTGGCAAATTAGAAACCTTTATAGATTCCTAGATTTTGATACATGTGCTAATATTGTTAGATCATTAATTTTGTCTCGCTTAGACTACTGTAATCTGTTGCTCAATGGTAGTACTCAGAAGAATCTCAACATTCTCCAAAAGCCTCAAAACAAGTGTGCTCGTCTCATATTCCAGTATCCTAGATTTACTCACACAACCCCTCTGTTGAAGAACTTCATTGGCTTAGTAGCTGATCGTATTAAATTCAAGACGACTCTTTATGTTTATAAGGCACTCAACGGGCTTTGTCCCCAGTACATCAATTAATGTCTGGTGGTCAGTAGATCACGTCCTGGGTCTGTTACCACTCGTTCTAGCCACCATGGTCTCACTCTCGTTGTTCCTAGGACACATAAATGTGCTGGCGACAGGGCCTTTTCAGTGGCTGCTCTAAATCTATGGAAACAGATTCCCATCACCATTCGAAGTGCCAGTACTGTTTAAAATTTTAAGACAATGCTCAAAACTCACCTCTTTCAGTCGTATTACTCATAAAGGCGCTTTGTATATATGTGAAAAGGCGCCTTTCAAAATATAAGTCATTATGTTATGTTATGTCACCTTGACGGGGGTTCGACCATCTCCAGCCTGCTAATGGGGCTCTCCATCAGAGACTGCGGATCACATTCTAAATGAGTGCCCTACCTTTCGTCCAACGGTGGATATAGACTTCTCAAACCCCAACCAGTCAACAGTGAGCTGGTTCCACCAATTTCAATATATTTAGCTGATACGCAAGAAGGTGGCAGAGATTGTCGCCATCCCTACGTTGCTGAACTGTTGGAAGTATTCTTCAATTTGTCTCAACTGCAAAGATCTGTTGTCTTAGCTTGGTTGCCAATCCACGTTAGTATTCAGGTTGATGTATTGGGGAAAGAAGCCCTTAATATGAACATAACCAACATTGAAATCCCTTTTACAGAGGTCAGTAGCTACGCGAAACAAGTGGCAAATCTTTGGATTCATGTTCTATAATACAAATAGCATGCTTTGCAACCAACCAAATAGATGGGAATTAGGTCGAGGTCCGTTCCGTGGTCAACTCGGGGTTTACTATATTGCTCTTATTCGGCGCTCGGTCTGCTGCACGGACGCCATACTATCACGAGTGATTATTCTAACAAATTCACTGGGCGCGGTCCTCATCCTATATTCCCGTTTATCCTATCCCATTTGAGTCCACGATCCGGAGATAAATAAATAAGTTTAAAGGGTATCAATTTATTGAACCACTTGCACTGATATGTTTAATCTTGGTTAAGTAGCGAACAGGTATTCAAAGGGCACGAATTGGTGAGAACTTTTAAACAAGTGTGAGTTAACATTTGAAAATTTTATTCATGTAGTAGTATTGATTGTTTAAAAAGCCTGCTTTCAATATCGCTGATTCAAGTTTTAAATCGTGAATACCTTGAAGCATTGGCTTCAAGATGGCTGTCTCAGCCTGGTAACAGCCCTAATTCCTACTTAATAGCGTACGTGTGATTAGTTTGACAACTTTCATTCGGACCAGAACCATGTGGAAACCATCTCATTTGTGTTCTCAGCAATTTCCAAATAGCCGTTACCAAACAAGAATACAATAAATTAAACTTTGACATACCATCGACATGGGTAGCCATGCAAATAATCTTCCAAGTATGCTGTGCCTGCTGCAAATGGCTTGGTTCAACCGTTCCCAATATTTTTACCAAACCTTTCAATCCCGCCGCTCATTACCCAAAAAAAAAAAACCCCGATTCCGACGTTGACATGCTTTCGTACTTTTGCTTTAATGTTTCCTTTAAAATGTCCCGAAATGATCGGGGAAAAAGTTTTTATGTAGCTAAAACAAGTGTCTATCGATAGCATTATAATCGCGTTTTCTCTTCAAATTGATTTACCTTTCTAAAAAATAACGTCGCGGTCGTTGGACCGCTCAGTGTCGTCTGCCGTCGCGGTTTGTGGAATGGGGTCGAAGGTGAAACATGAAGTCACCAGGGTGACATGGGGTCACCGGGGTCCCGGGGTCACATGGGGTCCCGAGTCAGCGGTGAGGTCACCGAAGTCACAGGGGGTCCCCGAGGTCACATAGGGATCTCCGAATCACATGGTGTCCGCCGAGGTCACATGGAGGTCACGAGGTCACATGGGGTCACCGATGTCACACGGGGTCACGAGTCACTGGTCACAACGGTCACATGGGGTCACAACGGTCAAATGGGTCACAACAGGTGACATAGGGTCACAAAGGTCACATGGGGGTCACAAGGTCACATGGGGTCACAAAGGTCACATGGGGTCACAAAGGTCCACATGGGATCACAAAGGTCACCAACACAGGTGTCCCCACGGTCCCAAACGGGGTGCACCAAGTCACACGGGGTCCACCAAGGTCACAGTGAGGTCACCCAACCCTGCCCCCACGCACCCCACCCTGCCTCCTCCTTACCACCCCCCCCACGCCCCCTCCCTCTCCTGTCACAGCCACACCGCCCCCCCCTCCCGACACGCCGATTTATGAATGGGCCAATAGTCACATGAGGTCACCAAGGTCAACATGAAGGTTTACCAAGGTCACATAAGTCACCAAGTCACGTGAATGTTGTCACAAAGGGGCAACCCCCACCCCCACACGCCCTTGCACCCCACCCTTCCGCCGGCGCCACCCCACCCAGACGCACACCATCCGACCCCGACCCAATGCACATCACCCGACCCCTCCCCGCCGCACCCCGACTCCTGGGCCACCAGTCCCTCCCCAATGCACCCCACCACTAACCCCCCACCCGGCCGCGGGCCGCTTCCCCAACACACCACCCTCCCCTCCCCAACCTCCATATGATTCACACACAAGATGTAAGGTATACATAGTAGTTTTTTTCATATATCAAGGAATTTGTGCATGTTCCGATTCACCGTTTTAGGCGATACAGCAATTTGCATATTTAATTAGTCATTTCATAGAGGCCGCATGGAGCAGGAACTTTCAAATGGCAAGAAGATGTGCGCACCATATGGGTTTTCGTGCAGTGAAGGATTTTACATATCCGATGTATACCGTTTCAAAAATATAGCGATTACGCTGATTGTTTTGCATATTAATTAGCTCATTTGCATACGTAATTTGCCCGAAATATGCCCCAACCATCTATTCAGGTTGAGAACTCTTTAACCCGCTTCCCTTCACCCAAGTTACATCATTATACGCCTTACGGAACATCCAGATAACTTGCAAGCACAAGCCTTTGCGGTAAGGGTTAGACAATGTTGGACCTGCCAAGGTCACATGAGTGTCACCAGGTCAACATGATGTCACCAACATGTCGCCCTAACCCGCCCCCTCCTTTCCACCAAGTTACTCATCATAGCCTTACGGAACTCATACGGCAGCCATATAATTAAGGGTTACCATTTTGACCACAGACCCCACACGACATACACACACACATACATACAACCAGAGTAATCCTATGTCCTTCTGCAATTCTTGAGACGACACAAAAATAGTATCTGAATGGTAACATTTTTGGCACGCACACTCTAAGTACAGAGCCCCAATGAATTCTTAAATGCCAAGCCAGTTTTCTGAACTGGATATCATCGAAACAGACCTGAAAAGAAGCAGAGAACTATCATTATATCGTTCCAAGTCCACCGTAACTTAACACAATTTTTTGCAGCTTGATATTAACAGTAAATCAGATTCTTTTAAGAGCCATGAGGTTTTCCAACGACGCGGCCTTTCAATTTTTTCATATTTTAGAATGCATAAAACCCGTTGATTTCTGATATAGTATATAGGTGTTGCCTAAATCTTAAGTGTAAATCTATATGCTCTTGGAAGAATTTTCTAATTTTGTATTTTCTGTCTTAAAATACAAAATTACAACACATTGGCCTATGGTTGCAGCATGATTGCAAAACTCCCCGCATAACATCAAACGCACTAGCAAATGATAAACTTGTTCTCAAGGATAATCTATTCAACATAAACCAAAATGAGTGTCACGAAATACACCTTTAATGGTGTGAAGCAAGTAAACGTAATTACAGACTATTGAAAACACTGAGGAAAATTGTCCTTTTAGAGTCGCTGGACTCATCGCCTGAGCAAGCCACTGATGCCAGCATCTAGAATGTCCGAGGTCAACGGCTCCGTGATTAAAAGAGTTGTGGAGTAAGTGCCAAATCGCACGAACAGTCTTCTTCGTATACAATTACAAATGAAGAGCGCCGCTCATTACTCTCATTACTGAATGGTGACGTCATATTTGTGATACAGCTTGGGGAGATTTCGGAAATTCTGAATTGTGTGTTCATGACGTTCGAGAGACCTCAGGTGGTCAAAATTATATGCGCAATGATAATGGGAAAATCCGGTATGGTTTCGGCTATCGGAAGCTGAAAACAGAATTTAACTAAGACTTTCCGTTGTTCAGTGTTGGTGTTGTTTTGTGTTAGTAACGTTGCGCCATGAGTCAATCCCGGATATTGAGGGTTGAAAAAATACTCCTAAATAATCGTAGATTATGCGCGATATAATGTGACTAGTGAGATGTACTATCTGTGTCGGTATTACTTAGATCATTCCTGAACCCACAGTGTCATCATTGCAAGGTGACATTTACTTTTACTAAGGTGACATAGCAAATATGCATGGCTATTTTCCGGCAGTGGAACCAAGTTTGAATTGGGAAATGCAATGGGAGTATTGATTGCTGTCATAATTATATGCGCGGAACCGTGTTTGTGGCGCGGTCAAGCATGGTTTGCATGACACGTACAATGTACACACAGATTCGGTTGTGTGTATATTGCAACGCGGTGAATTTGAACTTAGGTCCGTCAGGAATGTACTACGCATGCGCGAATTGCCGTCGGTGACTAGCGTCGGTGACTTGTCACTAGAATCTTTTATACAGGCTTCAATAGAGAACTTTTGTTTGTGAATCGTGTACCACGCATTTCAATACGAAATAAACCCCAAACTCGTTCTAACCTCGTCTTCATGGCCTAATTCATTCCCTTTGAAAAATGCGTGGTACACGATTTGGCAGTCCTCTATGGTGTTAATACCATGAACAGACGAAAGTGATATGTCACGAGTAGGTCAATGGGCGGGGCAGCGGCTTGCCTGCTGATGTCAACTTCAACTTATTTCAATATCATCACATAAATCTTACACAGACACACACTGTTAAAAATGTTCATTAAAACAACAGCGATTTGACTGGCAGCTGGGACTCACAACAGTTAAAACCACGTTTTTTACAATCATTTGCACGTTTCGAGTCCCTTTTTACAGTTATTTGCACGTTTTGAGTCCCGGCTAACAGTCAAAACGCCGTTATTTTAAGATCATTTTAACAGTGCACACAGGCTTTAGTAATTGGTTAGTAAAGTGTTTATGCATAAACACTGCAAGTTCCAGCTTAGTAATAATTACCGCACTATCGATTAGGACATAGGGCACTTCACCGTTACATGGTACAAGTTTATCTCAATTTTGTTGGCCCCATAATCGCTTCTGCTCACAACTTAAAAATCAAAATTTTCATTGTAGTTAACTAAATCTCTCTACATAGAAGATTTGTTACGGTAATCACTGTTGTTACACGTATTCAATCAGTAACACTCTCGTTATTGTAACTGTTCGTCCAGTTTCTGTGTGTTGTAAGTTTGAAAGCCGAAGAAATAATTTTTGACAAAATGAATTAACAAAGTAGGGCCAATATTATAGACAAACGCTCTTTTCCCGTTCATGTTTTTCCTCAATCTGCTTCTTTAAAATTATATAAAACTATGCAGCTGAAAAAACAACGGAAAAGGTAAAGCTATTTTTTTTTAAATTTTGGTTTATTTCCGCAAACATTACTAGTATTTTCTCTTTCAACATTATTCATGTTAAAAACTCGAAAACCCAATGTTATTCCTGATCTTATGGTCATCAGAATATTAAATTTTGAACACTAATGTTAAAAGGGGATGGCCCGATTTAAGGATATGAAGTTTTCTTCTCGATAGATTGGCCTTCACTCCAAAATCCATTTGTAAGTTTCGCGCCGATATTTCATCCGTTTTGAATGCGAGAGCTAAAACGGATTTTGTAATCCCCATAGAGTATCTGTGTAAAATTATATTGGTCCGACAAAATAAAAAAACTTCCAAACCAAACCTTTTGCTCTAAGATTCACAGGTTAATGATAAAATAGTAGCTTTCTCTGATATCAAAAGTTGACCCTTCCGGTAATCCGAATGGGCCATGGACCTTAAACAGCTGAACCATATTTAACAAACACCTTGGGCAAACACCACGTGTTCCACAGCACGTCCGGAAACATCCCGATGTCCTGTTTTTGTTTGGTTCGTTTTTGTTTTGTTTTCGCTCATTTCCGTTATTTTTTATTATTATTCTGTTCTGTTATAGTATAACAGATTTGTTTTCATAAATACAGACGATGTACTTTTTGAAAGCTATAAGGAGCTTCCTTTTTCGTAAACACACCGTGATACGTTTTTACAACGTTATAAACAAACGACTTACTTTTGAAAGCTAGAGGGACGCTTTCTTGTTTTAGCACTAATAAAACACCGTGATTAAGAGTTTACACCGTTTATACTTCTACATACTTTTACATAATACTTGAATCAAGAAGTGCCAAGCAATGATGGAAATATTCCTTATCCGAGACAAGATATAGTAAAAATTAAGCACAACATACAGATGGGCGGAGGAGCCCAGTCCACACCATAGAAGTATTATATATTATATACCTATATTATAATTACCTCTAATGGTCCACACGGACACTTATTATAAATGACACCGGCTAACAAAAATCTGTTTACAGAGACATGCACACTTGAAAAAAATTGGTGTTCTCAAGATTTTTCAAAATGAATATTTTTGCATGGTTATAAGCTTTTGTATACATTAACCCTCGCCCCTTAATTATTAGGGGAGAGGGAGGTAAGTTGAGCCACAGGGTAAGCACTGCCACCCCCTCTAGAAAGACGATAAGAACTCATTTCACTTTACAACTCTCTATTGATTAGTACATTGCATAACACAGGTTTCTCAGTTCGTAAGATGGAATCCCTTGCACATACTTAGAAAGTTGCACTAAAAAGTTCCATTTTTTTACCAATTTTTTCTAACTTTCTGTCTGTCTGTAAAAAAATATTTTTGTCAAATTCCCCTCTACCCAGGATGAAAGCTATAATGCACTCTTTTGTGTATTAGGGTGTGGATATGTGACATAACTTTAGAAAACTGATTGTAACTGTAACAAGTTTTAGTTTGAAGGATCTTGCTTTTTGACTTAATGGTCCCTATGGGGTAGGTTGAGCAACTGGGCATGGGGGGTAAGTTGAGCAAGGAAAATGTGCACAATTTTTGTTAAAAATCTCAAAAATTCCAAGTAGAATCACATCAAAAATTATTTATTTTCCCAACGGTTAGACTACACTTCACTATATCAAAATTTTTTGGCAAATACATGAACAAAAAATTAGAAAAAAGGCAAATTGGATTCAATGCTATGATCACAATATTGTGCATTTTCGATGGATTGCTCAACTTACCCCGATCTGCAGTGGCGTAGCTAGGATGTTCGGGGCCCGTGGACATCCTTGTGGACAAAAAAAATTGGTGGCCCTAGGTATGCTTGAAAACTTGGATCAAAGTTCAACATCCTCAATCCATATGTCACACATTCAGAATCGCATCCATCACCTAACACGCAACTCACACATACACCATCCTTTGTTAGTATAAACAATTTTTTTGGAATCACTGGTAAGTTTTAACAATAAAAGTCCAGTTTTCTTCAGCTTGTGCGAAATGAGTTACTCGACTTTAACTTTTAGATCTCCAACGTGTCAACCATAAAGGCATCTGCATCATAGATCTGCCAATACCCATGAAACATACATTTTATTTCAACCTTTCTAGGCATCCAGTGTTGTAATTGTAAATAAGGGGAAAGACTGTACCTCTAATTATTTTTATAAGATATTTTGCATTTTTTGTTCGAGATTTGAACGGAACCTATTATCAATCCTAACCCAAATTAAGATTCAAATTTAAGCTGTTCGAACCAAACAGATATCATTCGCGTGAGTAATTTAAGAAAATGTTACGCAATAATACATCTGACTGGCAAATGAAGGAACAAGAGCTTACATAAATACTTTTCAGATCCCAACCTCGAAAATCTTGAGAATTTCATGTGAATTGTATGAAATATGTGTTAGAGAAGACTCTCTCTCTTATTCAATCTCTTTAGGGGCCTTTATCTCTGGTACCCAATTCCTAATTCTGAGACATGTGCCTACAGGTTAAGCCTCTTAGGATAGCATTCAGGCTGAAAACGTGCCATTGTGTCAAACACGGCAAGAAGTTGGGCCAAAATTTTAAGAGAAAACACAACAAGTCATCTTGGGACCCATACACGGGTCACTGAATCCACGCTAAAGTATGCTTTTGTCTTCTAGGTCCCTCTAAGGCCTTACTTTTTCTCCTAACTCTAATTTTTCTCTAAAACTTTCGGGCCCCTATTCCTCGTTCTAGAAAAACTAGTGCTAGACATTAATGAGTAACATGCAGGTCTGAATCTCCCAATAGGTCAAATAGGCCCAGGAGGGATCCAAAATTTCAAGTACAGAATAACAAAAGCCACCACTGCGGGGCCCATAGTAAGGGCCACTGAGTCCAATGCCATTATGATTTGGTATCTAGGGACCCTGTTAAATGGCCCATTTAAATGCAGACTTGCCTACATTGACATTAAATAGGGCCTCTTGCTTATCGGTATCAGACACTCTCGAAGGGGGGCCACTGAATTAATAAATACTGTGTGATAGCATTAGGCCCTGTTCTCAAATCTTATCATTTTGTTCTCTCTCTCTCACTCTTTTTTCTCTCTCTTTTCTCTCTTTCTCCTTCCCCTCTCTCTTTTTTCTCCAATCTCTTGGGGGCCCCTACCTTCTCGGGGCCCGCGTGGACTTTGTCCACTCTGTCCCTATGGTAGCTACGCCCCTGCCCCGATGACTGGCTCAACTTACCCCGCCTCTGGGGTAAGTTGAGCCAGTTTACAAAATATTTTGGCATCTCAATAAAGGATAATGAAAAATATTGGTCAATAAATTTGTGATACCTTAATCAAGTAAAACATACACATGTTTCATTTGTAACACTGCATTTGCCTCCTACTATATTTCTCTGAGCAGAATGAAACAAAATGTAAAAAGGGGCTCAACTTACCCCCTTCTCCACTAAGTCTAAATCAGTGCGCTTTCGGGTAAACAGTGCGATTTTATAATTAATGTCGCCGGCATTATAAACTCGTTATCACCGCCCAGTTTAGGATAGACGTTTCATATAGAAGTCCCAAGTACGCAAATGAGGTATTGCCATTGATTCCGTCATGCAATGTATGATATTGTGCAGTAGAGCAGGACGGAATCAATGGCAATACCTCATTTGTATACTTGGGACTTCTATATGAAACGTCTAACCAGTTTAGATTGAGCTGCCCTCGTTCAATACATATATTGAAGGGGGTACATATGGAAGTCTTGCCCAACTTTCTTTCATGATTTCTTGTTCATCTCTGTTGCCTTTTCGCAAAAAATGATGAAATATACGGTCAAGGTTAATTGAACGCACAGTAGAAGCCTACAAAGGTTTATTTATTCGTGAAAGAGGACAAGTATCTTGTGCTTTGCGTCATGAAAAAAAACCTCAATCTGAATCGGGTGATGAGCATCTGAAATCTTTTTCAACTGCATGGGTAATAACAATGGCTCTGTACTTCCTGATAAAAAGTAATTTGAAGTTCTTTATCCTCTGTATACCGAGCGGATTTACTAGATATCAACAGTTATTATTTGCTCTAGTCAATGCAGCATGATGTACAGCTACTGGTCACTGGTATTTAGAAAAAGAAATTGCGATGACATTTTATTCATTTTCGAACAAATGTGCAACTTTTGCACTTGACATACCCCAGAGTATTGAAAGGTATAATATTTAATAATAACAGTTACTTCGCCGATATGCGTAATCAAAGTCCTTATGCAAGCATCTTTCTCTCTTTGATCCCATGGAGTACTAGCATTTGGGTCATGTTTGGCCGTGTATTGCGTGTTGTGTATTGCCGTGACTCCACTGAAATAAATTTAGTAAAAAAGGTTTTCTGCCAATGAGGGCGACTTTGATTGGTACTTCTTGCCTAACCTTATGAAGTACCTCCTGGAGAATTTCTGACCAAATCACAGATGACAATCATCACATGTGTGTTTTGTCAAAAAACAACAAACATCCTATTGATTTCGTGAACAAAACTTTAAGCTCATATGGGGATATGGGTCCCCCTTGCCGACATCTGAATAAATTTTACTTTGGTGGAGGTTATTATTTTGACAAGTGGTACACTTTAAGACTAAGGACAAGATGCACCCTATTGTTGGTTATAACTAATGTACGGGGAGGCACTCCCATCTTAGAGGTGACGCATATGTAAGGCTGTTAAGACCGCCATTTTCAGCACCGCTGTCACCCAAAGACCCAAAATGTCACTCAAAGACCCCATATTTTTGGAAAGTTTTACCACTGTCACCTAAAGACCTCTATTTTTGGGGAAAATTTTCACCCAAAGACCCCTATTTTTGGTTAAATTTTTAAAAGATTTTCTAAAGACCAAATATTTTGGAAAATTTTGCAAAATTGTCACCCGAAAACCCCTATTTTTGGGCATTGTGGATGTCTTTCACCTAAATACCCGTATTTGTGTGAGTCCTCTGTCACCGAATGCCCCTGGGTTTGTAAGCGCCATCCTTACACATATCCATTTCATATGTGATTGCCCTCCCCCCGACCCCGGATATACGGTACGTCGCGTAATTAATTCTCAGAAATAAGACGCTGCTGCGCGGCACTGACCTCTACACATGGATAGCGGGCTGGCGCACCGTTGGATAGTCGCCGATTGAAACAACAGAAAGTTGCATTTTGCCCTGCGCAATATGGCTTCACTTTATTGTCAAAGGTAAAGGAATTTTGTATAACAATAGAATATCTGTGTGGAATATGTGCACCAGCAGGTGTATGCATTATTTCCAGCCATAATGCGAAGGACAAAAAGCAACTTCCTGCTGTTTCAATCGGCGACTCAGACCCGCTATCCACGTGTAGAGGTCAGTGTTACGTGGTCACGAAACTAAACAGCCAATGGTACTAGAGCCCTCTATTGTCGAAACTGTGCGTAATGAATTGTAAAGCGAGATAGCCGTTGTATTGCAGGTCCGTGAAGCTTGTTTTCAATGTATAATCACGTGACCTCTTTCTGGCCATTCAATTTCCTGAATCCAACAGTGACAGACATGCTCCCATCTAATTCCATTAACGTTATCTTACAGACTTCCATTTCCGGTCCACACACAACCACTCCGATTTTTCTTTCAATAATATTAAAGGTGCAACGAGAGATTTCATATAACAGGTGTCCCACAAAATGTGAAAATTCTGATTTTTGCACTGGTGTAAATCTTTCTATCAAAATATCCCCATCTGAAATGATTAAGCTGCGAACTTTTTCTTTGGTACAAACATTGTGAAATTTCTAATTTCCTATAGGAGCAAATACGAAATGCTGCCTCTGCTTTCTATTGAAATATAAGCATATACAAATCACCTTTTGTTTTCATTTTAAGTTATTCTGTAGCCAAATAAAAGGTAGGAAATCTATTGTATGTCTAATCTATATGAATTCACTACATATCACAGAAAATATGGATGACTTGAAATCTCTCGTTGCACCTTTAATGCCTTTGGGTAATCATTGCATTTGCCAAATTTCATGGAAAAATTCCCATGGGATAGATGTTTTCTGAGGGAGGAGTCTAAGTGGACTCCTCTTAAAGGCACTATCTGTGATTTGCTCAACAAGAAAATTAAAACAAATCATCAAAAACCAGATTTTTGCATATTTGTAACAAGTTTAGGGATCCTAACATACCTCACAAGTTATAGAACCAAAGGCAACCTGTTAAGGAAAAAATTGGATATTTTAGCCATAACTGTATGTACGGACACTTACTACAATATGTAATTCAATAGAGATTCATATCTTTGGATACTTCTGTTTTCTACCTTTTTTTTATCAATTTCTCGCTTGGAAAAAATAACTTATGAGAATTCAACAGATCATAATTTCTAAGCTATTCCTGTAAATTTAAAATATTTTGACTCTTACGGGTGGATTCACTGGTAGTGATAATGGAGTGCAGTAGATGTTATATACATTCAACTAAGTTAACTAGACTACTCTCGTGAGACAGTTGGCGAATCCTAGTCCAGATCACTAAACTGGCAAAATATGAGCTGTAAATCCTTTGATTTACTGTCCATTTACAAAAGAGCTCACTTGGACTATCAGTACATCTCAAACGTCGTAGCCATTGCCGGAAAGATGCTTATACTCTGTCCAGCTCGAAGTACGAAGTAGCTACGCGGGCGTATATATACACTGTACCGACTTTCAGCGCGCGCGTAGTCAAAGCACAGGCACACTGCAACTGAAAGGCGACATTGGGTATACGCGCGCGTCGTTACTTCATACTTCAGACAAGACAAAGTGCAGAGCTGTAAGGAGAGCTGCTAACAAACTAGATGGCAAAGAGAGAGCCACCGCGAACAAGGCTTAGATACTCGGTATGATGATGTTTGCTTCTTGACTCCATCCAGAGCCAAGTATTACGAATTATTGGAGTAAATGAAAAGCATGCCAGTTTGAAACTTAACATCGGCTTACTGTATTTTGCGAAACGAAACTAAACAGCCAATGGTACTAGAGCCCTCTATTGTCGAAACTGTGCGTAATGAATTGTAAAGCGAGATAGCCGTTGTATTGCAGGTCCGTGAAGCTTGTTTTCAATGTATAATCACGTGACCTCTTTCTGGCCATTCAATTTCCTGAATCCAACAGTGACAGACATGCTCCCATCTAATTCCATTAACGTTATCTTACAGACTTCCATTTCCGGTCCACACACAACCACTCCGATTTTTCTTTCAATAATATTAAAGGTGCAACGAGAGATTTCATATAACAGGTGTCCCACAAAATGTGAAAATTCTGATTTTTGCACTGGTGTAAATCTTTCTATCAAAATATCCCCATCTGAAATGATTAAGCTGCGAACTTTTTCTTTGGTACAAACATTGTGAAATTTCTAATTTCCTATAGGAGCAAATACGAAATGCTGCCTCTGCTTTCTATTGAAATATAAGCATATACAAATCACCTTTTGTTTTCATTTTAAGTTATTCTGTAGCCAAATAAAAGGTAGGAAATCTATTGTATGTCTAATCTATATGAATTCACTACATATCACAGAAAATATGGATGACTTGAAATCTCTCGTTGCACCTTTAATGCCTTTGGGTAATCATTGCATTTGCCAAATTTCATGGAAAAATTCCCATGGGATAGATGTTTTCTGAGGGAGGAGTCTAAGTGGACTCCTCTTAAAGGCACTATCTGTGATTTGCTCAACAAGAAAATTAAAACAAATCATCAAAAACCAGATTTTTGCATATTTGTAACAAGTTTAGGGATCCTAACATACCTCACAAGTTATAGAACCAAAGGCAACCTGTTAAGGAAAAAATTGGATATTTTAGCCATAACTGTATGTACGGACACTTACTACAATATGTAATTCAATAGAGATTCATATCTTTGGATACTTCTGTTTTCTACCTTTTTTTTATCAATTTCTCGCTTGGAAAAAATAACTTATGAGAATTCAACAGATCATAATTTCTAAGCTATTCCTGTAAATTTAAAATATTTTGACTCTTACGGGTGGATTCACTGGTAGTGATAATGGAGTGCAGTAGATGTTATATACATTCAACTAAGTTAACTAGACTACTCTCGTGAGACAGTTGGCGAATCCTAGTCCAGATCACTAAACTGGCAAAATATGAGCTGTAAATCCTTTGATTTACTGTCCATTTACAAAAGAGCTCACTTGGACTATCAGTACATCTCAAACGTCGTAGCCATTGCCGGAAAGATGCTTATACTCTGTCCAGCTCGAAGTACGAAGTAGCTACGCGGGCGTATATATACACTGTACCGACTTTCAGCGCGCGCGTAGTCAAAGCACAGGCACACTGCAACTGAAAGGCGACATTGGGTATACGCGCGCGTCGTTACTTCATACTTCAGACAAGACAAAGTGCAGAGCTGTAAGGAGAGCTGCTAACAAACTAGATGGCAAAGAGAGAGCCACCGCGAACAAGGCTTAGATACTCGGTATGATGATGTTTGCTTCTTGACTCCATCCAGAGCCAAGTATTACGAATTATTGGAGTAAATGAAAAGCATGCCAGTTTGAAACTTAACATCGGCTTACTGTATTTTGCGAAACGAAACGAAACAGAACTCCCATAGGATTACACGCTTTATTCCGTCATGCATGCATAACGTGCATAACGGAATAAAGCGTGTAATCCAATGGGAGTTCTGTTTCGTTTCTCGTTTCGCAAAATGCGGCCTTTAACATCTCTCCCTACACCATGCTCTCACTGTGTTCAAAATCCTCAAGCGTATGTGATTAGACGAGCTACTCCACCAGTCTGTCCATGAGTAAACATGGATTCATTTCATCAGTCTCAAGAAACTACTCCAATAGCATTTTGTAAACATTGACATCAAATTCTAGAGACAGCATTCTATCGAAGACCTCGGTTTCCAAGTTACCATCTACAAACCTGTCACCCATAAAATGGAAAATAGTTTGTCTCAAATGAATAATAATTATATTTACGGAAAGAAGGATTCAATAATGGTGTTCCGAATCCCTTCACAATGACGTTACACAGTCTGCAACGGAGACTAGCTCAAAACCTGAGTTTTCAACAAGAAAATCCAGTAAAAAGACGAGGTTCATACGCGTATCTGGTAAATCCGTATCTAAAGTAAGAATACCTCCTTTGGCTTGCACAAGCTTATCATTCAAGAGGCGTAATGCTTTTGGAACGCGTTCTACGTCTCGGAACTTGTAATAGTTGTCAACTCTTAAGGTTGTCCCTGTATTGAAAGAAAAAAAAATATATTAATAGAATTATGTTGATCATAATTCTGTACATGTTTTAATAAGGAATAATTTTTTTTGGCAATCACAGATAATAATAGTTTAGCGAAATGATATGTACTGCAAAAGCAAATGCAGCATACTGCAGCCAGATTATTTGCAGATGATTGTGTCCTGTATCGGGAAATCAAATCTCAGGAGGATTCAAGTTTATTACAGGAGGATTTAGACCATCTACAACAGTGGGAAAGTGATTGGCAGGTGGCATTTCACCCAAAAAATGCCAGGTTATCCATATCACAAATAAAATAAACATCAAGCAGCAATACGTCATTCACAACCATATTCTCGAGGAGGTAGACTCTGCTAAATATCTTGTTGTCCATATTCACAAAAACTCGAGCTGGAACCATCACATCGATACCATCACCAACAAGGCAAATTTCACAGGGACTTTTTTTTACAGCGCAGCATACATCAGTGCCCCAGGAAGACAAAGGAGCTATGCTATAAGACCATGGTACGCCCTATTGTCGAATATTCCAGCATTATATGGGATCCTTCAACAGCAAAGAATATCTATAAGTTGGAGATGGGACAAAGGCGGTACACAGGCTTTGTTTTGGGGGGACTACAGAACCACCAGTAGTGTTACTGCCATGATTAACCAGCTTCAGTGGCCCTCCCTCCAGGAACGGCATGCTCAGGCTAAAGTGGTGATGTTGTTTCGTATTGCCAACAACCTTGTTGATGTTCTACAGACTTTATCTTGTGCCAACTATTGCGCTGAGAGGACACTCATTAAGACTCATTCTGTTTTGGGGTATGTTATTTTTATGTGTAAAATATATCTCTATTCTTCCAATGGCCTAGACTATCATTTGAAAGCAAATTGAATAAATTTCATATTTAAAAAAAATGTGCCAGTGCCGCTTAAATTCTGGTTTGAATGCTCAGCCTGTTTTTCCCATATATTTTGTGGTTTTTATCTCATTGTTTTAGATTGCTTATGTCATTGTTTTGTACAGCACTTAGAGATCACTGTTTTGTATTTGTTTCTACTAAAAAAAAGTTCATTGTTACTCTATGGATGTGAATTGGAATCGCCGAAGGACCCAATGATGAATAATGTTTTTTTAATATCGCTTTATGCAATTTGTACGCCAAGTAACGAAAATATGATGCAATGTTAAATGTACATTGAGATTGACCTTTGCCATTTAGTTCCTTTTTATCAGTATAACGCCAAAACCAATGGTCGTACATTTTACAACCTATACATTTTGGAATCCTTATGACTAGACGTGCAAAATTGAAAATTTTTCAAAATGTTTGAAGTAGTGTATCTTACATTGGCCCCTATTGAAAAAGTGACACCCACGATTTGATACCCCTAACTACCTGCATTGATATAGAAGTCCCTACTAACTACCAAAGGTGCAAACGTTAAGACCCTAAGATTTCTGCATCTCCTCTGAGAGGAGTCAAAATTTGTTGTTGTTAGTGAAGGAAAATCCCTGTAGCCGTGGAGGTCGCATCATTCGATAAGGGCATCAGAAGAATGTTTATCTCAATATCGTAAACTTTTGACATTGCATATGCAGAACTCAATCTGGATGTGGAGGTCACTATCTTCTGCTAACTTAATCCCAATCTGCTCAACTCACTCATATTTCACAAGAAGGTTTCGTTCTCCCAATATGAATTTTTCATATTTATTACAAATTTACGTTTACCCATGTCTGCAATGCTTAACATCATAACAAATAATACACCACTATAGGCCTAGTTCATGTGTTTTGGACAAACATTAACACTAACACCCCCCGCAAGGGTACTATTTGGACGACCGACATCTCTTTATGTTTTCTTTCATTTTCCCGCGAAGCAATTTAACGTTTGATTGGGTAAGTCTCCACCCTTGTCGTATAAACAATCATGCACAGAGTGACCAGAGGATATTACGCTGGCCCATTGAAGGTAATGGTGATACACTATTTCATAACAGCGATTCAAATAAACTTCTGGGAAGTGGAAGATCCCCTCTTGTCCGATCCTCTGCTTACTGGAAGCGAATGATGTACGAGACGTGAATCTAACTACTAGTATATAGTGTTTAGTCTAGTTTAAGACTACCTTGACAGGCAAGGATCAGGAGATTTATGTGTAGAGAAGTATACAAACAATTATCATGGGTTGATTCCCATTCCATCCATGAGTTTCCTGAAACTTAAAAGGTTTCTAATATGTCCGATTTGATTGAAACAATGTGAAAATGAACGTGTAAAAATGGAGGGAGCATTCGAAGGTCATGGCAAAGATCAACTTGAGGGTTTTTAACATAACTTAAAGCGTGTCTGATCGGATTGAAAAGTTCTGAAAACAATTAGTTTGAAAAGGCCCATGTCATAGCTTATGTCAAAATTTAGCTTGTGGTCATTTGGCGTAAATTTGTAGATTTGTCAGATCAAGAACAACCTGAAATACGAGGACCATTTAAAATGTCCTCTTAAGGTCACTCTTAATATTTATCGGATGATTTTAGAAGTATATCAACACAATTTGATTTAATCATTACCTTCCTTTGAGAAAACTAACTGTTTGTTCGATTATGCGAAAACCTCTCTTCTTCGCCAAAAAACTTTTTTGACATAGTTGGTGTTGCATTACTGGCAGGTAGAATGTACAGGTTGAATATCGATTTCTTGTAACCTAGCATCAGCACTGACTAATGATTCTCGGACCCAGTTCTCAGCCAGCATTTCAAAAATGTCCTTGTGGAAAGTAATCTTCCGTCCCACGGCACAATCCTATTTCAAATCGACCAGCCCAATTCTTAACGTCATTGGGTGAAGTTCTGCAAAATTCAACCTCCATTACGAAAAAGCATACTGGTATTTTAAACTCTATATAGCCTCGAGAATAGCCATAACTTTTCGTGCACGTTTGACGTTCATACCTATGGCTACCGTTAAAGCAAGCCTTGTCATCTTTGTCCCACACGACGAATAAATACATCCGGGTTGTCCTGGGTCATTGTTGGTTACCTGAAAAGAGCAAGAAGATGTGATTAGGTGTTTAGAAACATTGCATGTTCTGCAAATGGAATATCCTTACTACGACTATTCCACTTGCATGTTCTGTAAGTGGAATATCCTTATTACCACTACTAAACTCAGTTGAAGATTTTCGGAAGAACAGCACGCACGTAGTATGAAGGTATGTTTCAAACTAGCCTGCCAAAATTAGGTTACATCCTGTACAGTAACACAAGTACTTGGAGAGTCATTTAGTCACAATAGTTTTATCAGATTATGTGCTTACAACCCAATTCTTCTCGGCGAGAAATAATTTCCAAATAAATTATCTTTATTTTCGTCCAAAAGTTGCTCCAAATACTACAACGAATCTCTGGGATAAACCGAAACTGAAACTGGTATATAAGTTTCTTCGTGATTAATCGGAGTTGTTGTGTGGATTGGAAATGAAATAACGTCAGTGAAAGACAGTGGACTTTAATAAAAATTGGAAAATTCTGAGACATCACGTTGTTTGCGGGAATTATGAATGAGTTCGCATTCATATTCCATGACAAACAGCATAATGCCAACGTCGTGATTAAAAGTTGTTTTTACCTTATCGCGTGACCACATTCGTGTTGCTTCTTGTACAGTAACACAAGTACTTGGAGGGTCACTGATGGCCATGCTTCCCCATTGGTTATGTCTCGATCTCGTAAACATTTAAAGTAGACCCTAATAAACCCGTATAATTCATTTAGCGGCTATTTTGAAGCCATAAAGATCCGTTCATACTTCACTGCAGTGCTGCAATGCTGTCTACCAAAATCGTTACTGCACTCACTTGCAGTATTGCAACATCATGCAGTACAGCAACGAAGTTAAAATTATTTTAAAAGGCGATGCAGCATGATGCAATGGGGTGCAGTCAGTGGTGCAGTATGCCAGTTTTTCCCTTCCCTGCAATCTTTCGCAAGTTTACTGCAACGTGACCTGCAGTGACCTGAGTTGACCTGCAGGTAATCGATTTGGAGTGCAGCGGAAGTGACGGAACATTGCACTAAATTTACTGCACAGCAATGCAGTGCAGTGGAAGTATGAACGGACCTTAGGCGTTCTTTCAGGAGTACAACCTGGAGTATTATTATTATTGTCACAGTTAGCCAACTCCTTTAATCCGTCATATTTAGGGAACGTGAACCCTACAAATGGTCTTTTTTGAACTTTTTTTAACATCTCATCACCAAAAAGTGGACTTTCTTACCAATTTTATCAAATAATTGAGCAAAAATGGGCCTTTTGCCCCTTTTGTGGAATTGGCGACCGCACCGCACCCCCTGCGCACGGGCATGGACTCCCAGTCCCTATAACAGGATACTTTCCACAAAGGCTCTGAAGAAGGTCAGCTTGTTTGAATTTAGATACCAGATTGCCCAAAGTGGTGTAGTTTATTGCTGTCGGCAATATAGGACCCTAGCTAGGTACTTGATGTTTCTGACTCTTTGAGTTGGATACAGTCTTCCTCATTGACGGTCATGTATTTTGTCTTCTTGGCATTTAGATGTAGGTCGACTTTGTCCGCAGCATTCTCAAGTGATGGTAATAGAATCTTGTGCATCACATATCAGATCTGCTGTTAGTGCTATATCGTCTCCGTAGTCGAGATTTGTGAGGTGCTGACTTTGGTGACGTCTAGAACGCTTGGGTTTGAAGGCAGTCCTTGTCGTTCATGATGTTAAGACTCTGTCTGAGGATGTAATCAATCACGATTACAAATAAAGAGTTATGGAGGAATCCAGTAGTTGTTAGGAACTCATTTGTGGGCCTATTCATGGTCTCCACAAAGTAGATGGGTTATAATACATGATGGCAATTGCTTTGATGACATTGTAATCTGAAACACCATAGTTGGTGAGAATATGCAGCATTATCCTATTTGACATTGTCAAAAGCCTTGGAGAAGTCTATAAACACAACTGAAGCTTTTCACCGGCAATGATATTCTCAACTCTTCTATGATCCTTCTGAGGGAAAGTATCTGGGGTAGTGTTGATCTGCCTTTGCAAAAACCGTTCTGGATCCGTCTGAGAATGGGATCTACATGAGGAGTGATTATGTTGAGCAACATTGAGTGGTAGATCTTAGAGGTCAGTGGTGACAGTATAATTCCTCTATAGTTTTTGGGGTAGTCGGAGGTCGCCTTTCATTGGTAGAGGAGTGATGAACGATATTGAAAAGGCTGCCGTTGGTTTGTTTCCCATGTAGGTGTTTTTACAAAATTCCAACTGTTGATCATACAATAGCGGGCTCTTTCAGATTACTGCAGGAATATTGTCGGGACCAGGCGTCTTGGTGTTGTTCAGTTTCTTCAGGCAGCTCTGAAGCTGAAAGTCCAGTTTGGATGAGAATGGTGTCTGCTATCTTGTGATTGAAGGAAGGTTCATCAAGGTTAGAATAGCATAAAATACAATTTTTGTTGTCTGTCAGTGGATTCATCTCAGGCGTAAGTTGTTAACTCATAAAAAAAACACCTCTTATTCCTATACATGAGTGAATCAATGTTTATCCACAACAACAATGGACTGGCCTATCTATTTGCATGAAGAAACTATTACATTTACACGTTCAATAGCTTCTTGTACAGTATGAAATATGGTGGGAGTTTTAAAAGTACGGCTCCGACAAAGACATATGGGCGCGAACGAGGGAAAGAAAACAATGCCGGTCAATTACGTCACACCCCCCCCCCCCCCCCCCCCGCAGGCATGACGTCAACCGTCACCTCATTCTAAAAGGCTGAGACAAAAACACGCACATGCACACAGCAACAGGAAGAATATTTAATCTATAAAATCTTCACTTCTTCCATTTGATCTTGCCAAACCTTCATGGAGGTATCGCATTCAACAATGTCTTCATATTTGTCGCTCTGCTACCCATGCAAGCATTGTCAGACCGGTCTTGTTGGGACATTTCGTATTAACGCCTGCATTTGTTCTTTACTCCATCCACTTACAGGCTGATTGGCGTGGAATTCACCGTAGTATACTGTTGCAAAAAAAAATTTCGAGAAGAAAAAAAAAAATTAAATATGTTCCCCTCATTTCCCCGGAATCTTTGTTACCTTTTGACACAACTGAATATTTAATGTAGTATATTAGACCCGTGGTGGAAGTTATAAAAATACCAGAAACAGGTGGGCGAGAAAAACCCACAGGCAAATGAAACATATTGGGGTTTTTCAACCAATCTTCGGAGGAACGTGGCTCAACACTCGCTTGGCATACAAGAGAGAGAATACCAGGACCCAATACAAACACCATAGAATGTATATCACTATATTATTGGTTATTTATAAGAGTGTAAATTTCCAAATTTCCTTACGTGTTGGCACATAGTGATGTCAAAGAAAATCCCTCCGACCGAGCTCCCCCTGATAAATTATCAATTGTTCGGTACACGTAAACTAGTTCGTTGTATAAAATAAATCTGGGGCAAACTACATGGCATGTAGCGGCATGGCTTCGACGGAGGGACCCAAGCTATATAGGCCGTGATACGCTTGCGATTTAACCATCTTTCGTGCACAAATGGGGAATAAATGATTCGATTCACTAAAAATTTTATTAAAATAATATTGTTGTAATTTTAGTGAAGGAATAAGTATCCGTAGGTCACGAATTTTTAATTAAAAGGCCTTGTAGTATGTACATATCCTACAAAATGCTTGCTCTTTCTAAATACAAATCTGATCAACATGACTTGAAATATTTTTTTAATCCAAAAATAATTTCTTTTGTAATCACTGCATACTTCATTTCATTATGAAACAAGGAAAATCGGTATTGACGACTTACGATATAGTATTCTCTGTTGTTAATTTTAGTTTTAGAAACTAATTAGGGGAGCGGTCAATATTTACCCAGTATCATGGACTTTCCTCTAATTTGTGTTGACAAATCTTAACATATTACGAATTTGGGGTTCGAATATTCGAAAGACATTGCGAAGGAAACGAGACTGGTCGACCTAACATTGTGGTATCATCAGAAAGCCCATTTATTATCCTTAATTTGCTGCAAATGAGATAATTCCAATCGGTTAAGTATAGGGCGAGCTACAGTCTTTTGGAATCAAGTAGTCGGCTTTCCCATCCACGGATTCCTATTTGATTGCACGGCGGCCAACTAAAGCAATGACTCCCCAAAATTGATGATAAGGTTATTGCGATATTTAGGCAAATAAAGTGGAATCGTAAAGGTGCAAAAGACAGTGATAATGGTAAGGTTTATTTGAACACACTATTCAAGATGTGGCATATTTTGGTCCAGATGATACCACATGTCTTATAGTAGGATTTTTTATTCCTGTCAGTTCATTAAAAGTTTGTGGTGCGTGTCGGTGATTCCATTCGTTCCGAGAGGTTGTATACTTTAGAAAATTCGATGGGAGATACCAATCACATTAAAGCAATATTGGCACAATTTTTTGAAAGCGCCCCCAATTTTCCAAAAATGTGATATTTTGACACAGTTCCGTTGGTAATTGTCTCGGAAACGATAACCTGCGAACGAGAATGCTAAAAAATGCGTCATTTATCATAAACTACAGCGATTGTAATTAGAATTGACCAAGTATGGACTTAACGGCAGAGTGGAAAATGCTACGTTTATGTCCGTCCATGATGAAAAGTGCCACCCGAGAAAATAACCTAACTTGGTTGCCCGAACTATCCAAAACAACTAATGGATGAGAGTAGACACTTACTGGCGCATTTCCCGGCTATTTCCATTGGAAGGCCGTTGCAGCAGCCGTTGAATTATTACGGGGATCCCCGATAAGAATTATTAGTACAAATTCCTTCGTTTGTGACAATAGACATTTTCGAGCTTAAACAATTCACGGGTATAGTTTACTAGCAGTTACCAATGCAACCGTGCTAAAAATCTCCAAATTTTTGAAAAATTGGGGGCCCCGCCCTTCAAAAAAAGTGCTAACATATTGGTTTAAGGCATTAAGTAAAAAATGCCATTTTCTCACGGATTTAAAAAAATATACAGGCCAAATGCACTGAATAAAATTCCAAACATCAAAACCAACTCTGAAGCATTCAACATTAAGAAAATGATACAAATAAGATCATTTTTACTTACCAAAGTACTTTTACGTCACGAAGGAACATTAGGAAATCTGATATGTTTACATTATTCGTCTGTTACAGAAATAAACGTTTGAATCTTGCGTCCAATCATTCTAAGTTACAAAAGTAATAGTTAATCATCCTCAGTGTTGATAGAGGTGCAAATGGTCTGCACTAATCCGTTTTCTGATTGACTCCAAACAAAGGAATCGATAGCGTATCTCAGACTCTACGCCAACTATATTAATTGGGTTAAAATAAAATATTATAGGTTAAAGCATATTATTCTGTTGAATCAACGGTTGAGATTTCAAATGTTAACGCGGCTTTTTAGTTTTGATCTAACACACCTCCTCCAAATGAATCGTACCATGACATATGCGTTTACTGACAGGAATAACAAATCTGAATTGCAATATTAACTAAGACATGCCGTCGCACATGGACGCACGCGGTAAGTTGGACCACAACTATGCTCCAGGAGCGGTGTCCCTCATAACCTAAAAGGCCACCCCCCCCCCCGGTAACTATTTGCAGCTATTTCTGCAGGTGCTCACTTTCTTAGTATTCTCTGCATGACTGACCAAGTTTAACCTATTTGACCTCCCGTGAAAGCGCCCTATACGAGATGTGTGTACTTGTTGGAAAATAAAGAATTCTTTACTCGATCGATCCGGAAGAAAGAAAACAAATCCACATTCCACCTTATGTACATGCATGCGCATGTGCAATTCAACTTCCCTAAATCTGTGCCCACTCACCTGTTGGGTAAATATCTTCCGTGGTATTTCTTAGGTGTAGTGGGCATCCATTCAAATGACTAGCCCTTGCCCTCAGGCATCAATTGATTCTTGAAAGTAAAGATGAACACTTACTTATCAATCCATTTAAAAGTATATTCCTCAGCCTTTCTTCCGAATGTCAAATTCAGCGCCTTCAACGTCTAGTTTAAATATGACATAATCGTCTTTGCTTGTGTTCTCTCGAATCCATTTGAAAGATCGTAGTAGAATGGTTGGCCTGACGCAAGATTTCGTTTTCCGCCTTGTGGATAAAGACAGAACGACTTTAGATTTAGGTTTATGAGGATGCAGATGCATAAGAAACCAGGTTTCAGGTTTCAGGTTTATATCCATCTCATTACATATGTACAGTAAATATTTACAAATATTGTAACAAATATAAAATATAACCTATTTAATAGACCAAAACATGATTTAGAATAATATACAATATGCAAGAGATGTGGATGCCACATTAAAACGAAAGGGCGTGTATAGGTGGAACCCATGTTAAATTATCACATTAATAACATTAAAGTATGAACTTAATTTGATAAAGCATCACATACAATGATAAATTACGAGACCCCGGGGGAGAAAATAAGGGTTGCTGACCAAATACAATTTAATAGATTGAAAAAAAACAAAACTGCAGGTTAAATATTTAAAAAAAAACCAGTTAAGTATATAATGAATAAGTATAAGTTACCCAAATTCTAAGACAATTAATCAGTTGCAGAATAAAAATCAAAATGAGTAGCTGTTGTTGCGACTAGCTTTAAAACTAGCTAAGGATGGGGGATGTTTTAGACGGTCATTCAAAGAATTCCATAGAATTGGCTCCTTGGATCCTAATGGTGGTTTCAGCAAGTCTGGTGTTTTTGTTTGTCTCACGTCAAAGTCCTTAGATGATAGGGTGTATAGGGATGGACTCTGGTCTAGTCAAAGAAAAAATGATCATCTAAGATAGTTGGAGGAAGTAAGTAGGTCATGATGGTCTATACATAAACTGTGCAGTCTGAAGACGTAGATGGTCATGGAATTTTAAGGCGTATTTCATGGCAGGAGAAAGATGGGTCTGTAGGGCTAACCAAGTGAATTGTTGCATGACCGTATGATCTGTTTTTTGCATTAAAACAGCGATGAAGATGAGAATTATTTTATCAGCCCAGATAATGGCACAGTAGTTGATTTAAGGGCAGAAAGCGTATGTATAGGGTGGTCCGTGTGAATAAGGGGCAGAAAGGGTTTAACTGTATGATGATAACGTTATATTAGAAATTGATTTTAGTAACAGGTGAAGTGTGTGATTTCAAAGAACATGTCATCATCACTTTACAATGCTTTAAAAAATTTAGTGGTGTTTACTTCTCAAGGGGTTATTGTGGATAATCATTTTAATATCATTGGTTGGTAATGGGGTGTGTTATATTCTGAATACCATAAAATTGTTTTTTTAATGTTTAGAGGAAAGTTTATTTATTTTAAACCAATTGAGATATATGGGTTAATTTTTTTAAGGTTGATTCAAGTAAATTAGGTTCTTTGTTAGATACAGAAATATTAGTGTCATCGGAACATAATAAATTGAGATTAGGAGAGCAATGAGGGAGGGGTCATTATCTAAAGTAGAAATAAAAGGGCGTCCTAGAATGAGCTGGAGGTACGCCGACAACTGATCGGAGGACGTGGATAGTGGAGTTGGTTATAATCAACGAATTGTGTTCGGTTATCCAGGTAATTTTCAATCCAGTATTGGCTTAGTACCTCTTACTTATACCATATTTTTTTAGTTTATTAATGAGAATATTGTGATCAAGAGTATCGAAGCTTTGCGGAGATCTAGAAAGATCCCAGCAGTGCAGAGTTTTTTGGTCGAGGGCAGTGTTTTTATCATGAGTTATTGATGCCCTGATAGGTGGAGGGTTCCGCCCTAAAGCAAACGGGCAGAGGAGTGAGGATTTGATGTTTATCAATAATCGATGTTCTGTTATAAAATTAATTTTAAGAATCTGGATAAGGCTGGAAGGATGGATGGACAGAGGTATTGCTGTAATTGATTGAAAGAATGCTTATCACCAGTTTTAAAGATCGGAAGATAACTCTAGCAACTTTAATTTAGATGGGACATACCGGTGGATATGAAAGATGATATGTACATAAGAGGCTCAATAATGTGTGGTAAAATCTGTTGAATAAGTTGAGCCTAATTACCATTCGACGCCAGCTATTACTAGGTTTCATTTGTGATGAGGGTAATATAAAACAATTCATCCTTAGTTGTAGGCGAGAGAAATATAACTATGGGGAAATCGAGAGATGTGACTGCATTGCTAGGAATTAACGTGGTCAGGAGGGCGTATTTTAGCAAGCCAGGATGGACCTATGTTGGTGTAAAACAAGTCATTGAATTGTTCGCGATTTCAACTGGGCCTTTAACTTCAGAGCAATTAGAGTCAATAAAATATTGAGGGTGGTTTTTGGGTTTTTTCTTACTACGAGAAGATTATTAGGGTTTGGCATGTTTTTTTTTCATGTTGTTCCGTGTGCATCCAAGCTCTGATGGGATATGAGTACGCTTAGCAAGCGCAAGAGATAATTTAAACTATTGCGATGTTTGTGATTTTAGTTATTTCAGCACTGGGTTTGGAGCGATATTTCCTAAATATTTATCTTTAGTGTTGACATTTAATTAGCCCATTTTTCCAGGGTTTCCTAGGTGATTTTCCGTTTGAGATACATTTAGTGGTTTTAACAGGACAGTGGATATTAAATATATTTGATAATTTCTGTGAAGGTGTTAAAAGCCGTTTCGGGATTGTCATCATCGTACACAAGCTGCCACGTTGTGGATGATAGTCCATTCTCTAAACCCCGGGATGTTGTCCGGCGAAAGGTTGGCGGGAGGGTGATGGAGGGGAAATGATTGGTATGACAAGCTATCGGGCGTGATATGGAAAAATGGAGGGAACAAACAGGGGAAATGGGCTGAAATAGCAGTGACTAAAGAACGCCCGCCCGAATTACATGGGCTAAATATCATTTGGTTATGATGTTTATCATGATCGTGCAGTAGTTTCTGTTATTCGGGTAGGCCTATCAATGGTAGGGAAAACCCATTTGAAAAAAATAAGTTAAGAAGTCATTGACTTTAGGAATCAAGAGTCACAATCCAGAAGATCGATGTTATAAACGGCCCCTAAGATCACACCTAATGCCCTAACCTTTCCACCAAGAACACGCATCCCGATAGATGTAGAAAGTGGGGCATTATGTCTCTATTAAATACCAACGGTAGTTGGTGTCCACCAAGGTTAAAAATAAAAACTAAAAAAACCCACACCAAAAAACAGTAAGAAAAAAAAAAACCATTAAAACAGCCTGTAAAAACGCACACAGCCGTGGAGTAATATAACAGAAACAAACTTCCCTTGTTTTACACGCGTTTGACGAGAATAGCACTAGGTGGCAATATCCTCAATAATCACATTAACCGGAACCGCTCGCAATCACAACCAGAGCCATGTATTTCAACAAACCCACGCAAAGATATGGAGACACATTTCATGTGCACATATGAAATAAGAAAACGGAAACGATATTATAAGTACTTTCAAGCGTCACTTATAATGATTATTACTGGCAAGTGCGAAACTCTAACAAGTGGTCTCACAGACCTGCAGCATTTATTACGAAATGGAATAGTACCAAACTCCTTAAATCACTCATTTCTAGTTATCCTCATGAATGTGCCTTTTTAGTGATAATATTGAAGATAATTCACTCTATGCAAATAATGACTTGTTTAACGGGATTCTGTTGTTCAACATCACTACTTGAACCATCACTTACTACACATCCACAATTTGCGTTCCATGTTATAAGCTTCCTTCGTGGCCGAGCGGTCTAAGCGCTGGGCATTATTGATTTACTTTTGGATAGTCTCTTGTTGACGGTTCGAGTCCATCGGTAGCCCACGACTTTCAGCACATTAAAATTACGCAAGAGTAAGATCATTTTCTTTACTTACGGTCACCTTGGCCATGGAAGTTTTATGGATGGAAGTATAATTCATCTATAGTTCAAACTTTCCAAATCGGTTCTATATATGTATTCGCGTATTCATTATTGTATGTCAGGATCAGGCACCCCAATACTTTTGGGCAGTTTAATTTTAAAAAAAAAAAAAAAAAATCTTCATAAAAAATAACAATTGATTTGTTTAAAATATATAGATAGCAACAACTGTTCGTTAGGACGGAAAATGAGACCACAAGTTATAATAATCAAGTTGATTTTAAAAGATTGAGAATCGAAATCATTAAGACAAACATTGAAACTTTTAGCAAGAAAACGGAGCATTACAAATCGAGAAAAGTATGGGAGCAGTCGTTCAAGCAAACACACTACATGTGATATGCATACACATTTCAGGAGCAAGATATGAATAACAAAAGGAAACGACGAGTTAGAAATGTTTTTCAAACGGTCATTTGAAACGATAATTAGTGACAAATTGGAAACTTCCAAGACACGGGTCTCACAGACCTACAGCCTTTATTACTAAATGAAATATTGGGGCGAAATTTAGTAACATTATGTAATTTTATCATCATGGTGTGCCTTTTACTTTTACACTGCTACAAACATTGAAAAATAATTGACTTCATGCAAAGAAAGTATTTAATGGAGTCTGTTTGTCAACATTACTGATGCCAACACGTACTAGCAATACAACAAATCAAGGCTTGTTCTGTAAGCTTTTTTCCTCCTTGGCGCAGCGGTGTAAGGGATAGACATTATTGCATTTTAACTTTTGGATCGTCTTGTTTTGTTGTCAGTTCGAGTCTCCAGTGGTGGCCCGCCACTTTCGGCATTATGCTAGTACAATCAATTCTGGTGGTCATTCTCTTTAATTTTGGTTATGTAGGGGAGGAGCTGGTACAAGGATGCTTTCTCTGGGTTCTTTTACGGCGGTGTCCCAGGATTTTTTTTAACCGTTTTTAAAGGTTTGCTGAGTGATGCTGAATGGCAACTTTATAAAGTATAAGGCTAGGAAATTAAGCAGGGCAGGTGTTTCCTTAATTGTAATGGCAATAAATTGATCGTGTCGCTGGTAAAACTACGTCTTACTGAATGCAAATCAGTAAAAATGACAGTGTATATTACAACAAAAGGAACTAAAATACACTTCCACGATTTTAAATGCCCTTTTTAATTCTATTTTGGTGTAAAAGGCCCTAAAATTGCAGTAACCTTACAATCTGAATATCTCACTCCTCTGAAGGAGATAAAAATGTCGAAAAGCACTGAACGTTTTTTAAGTATAATAAGTATATATATAATATCAATTTTCATACCATGGACTTCAATCTCTTCATATTTTCTATAATGTTAAAGAACAAGCAACATAGACAACCAAACCATTACCTGAATATATCGAGAAAAACCCCAATCGACTTCGATACTTTAATTAATAAACAGTGTTCAATACTGACATTTTAACTACTTTAGATTACTAAATATATTCCAGTGTGATTAATAAATATATCAGTATAGTGTTCAATACTTCCTAAAACACTTTGCTTTACTTAATAGTTTTAAATAACACATCAAACTCCAGGTCAACAGCGATACATCATACAACGTGGTTTAAACCAGATCACTCAACCTAAAGTTATAAAATGTTCGCATAAACAGGATTTTCTTGCAAATTGACCAACTTCTACTTTCACAGCTATTTAAATGTTTCACAAAAATTAAAGGAACTCTACCAAAAAACGTTGGCAACGTAAAAAACACCAATTTTAAAAAGAGTACGAGGCCATATAAAAGTTAATAAATCTAAGATAGCACCAAGTAACTCAAGTGCGTCTGCCCCCATTGGCAAACTTGGTCCCATTCTTCTACAATGCCAAGAAAAGCCCCTTTCCCACATCAACCTCCATACAGCCTATTTTTAATTTTCATGCTAGAGGCGCTGCAGTAATACCGAGTTTCAAAACAGTTGCTCTTCTTGTGCTGTCAACAGAGCAGCGGAACCTTCCGTTCGTCCTTTAGTAGCTCTTCTTCCTACCATAGAGAGAGTTTCATGAATCGTTGAAAAAGACAATCCTCCCACAATAAGAAATCAAACAAGAAAACAAACGAAACTAATCAATACTAATTTGAAAATTATTAGTCAAAACCAAGACGACGGGGGCCTTTACAACCACACAAGAAATGAGTATACTAATCCAAACTCAAACTGGCCAATATAACCTTAAACAAGACAGAACAAGTGCAGTTGGAATTATTTAAATCAACAATTTGGGTCTAATGATGATGGTTCCTTTAATGAAAGATGGAAGTTCTCAACAACAGATAATTTGGAAAGAAGAAATTGGAACGCATTTGCCAATGTTGCAGACGCACTTGAGTATACTTGGTGCTATCTTTTAGATTTATTAACTTTATAGGCTCTACTCTTTTTAAACTTGGTGTTTTTTTACTTGCCCAACTTTTTTTTGGTAGCATGCATCTGGCCCGCATAAACCATAATCTAAAGGTCGTTATTGATTTAATAAAAGTCATGATATTCATGTAATTAAAAAAAAAAGTTGAAACGATTTTTAATCAAAAATAGAAAGAAAAGCATTGTGGTCAAATGTCAAGCCAGAAGTGATAGCCGCCCATTGCATGCGTTCATCCCCAACTCTTCTCTATTTGTTATGGCCCATATTTTCAAATGACTGTGAATTTAACCCTTGCCCTGGACCCGTGCAGGCACATTCATGGGCCTCACACACCGGACTTTAGGGATAAAGATCTGTCAATTTACTACATTACTGACCTCACTCCTGCGGCAAACTGTGTGGGCACAGGACTGAGATCGGGTTGTAGTTTTAGTGATAAACGGCCTCGTGGCGAGACGCTCTGGCTAGAAATCTAGGGCACCCTGCGGTCAGAATTGCTATGTCTCGTTAGTTTTGAGTAATGGTTTCCAGTTGACTGTCCTAAACCATGGAACCGCTGAAACGAATCTGGTCTAGAAGTAGCCCAAAGTACGGGAAATGAAAGCAGAAGACAAAACTATAAGGATGGACTCAAAACTCGAGGTAAAACTGTCGAAAACTTGAAGAGATTTACTCAAAGTTAGGATATGAGAAATGGTATTTGATTTTACTCTGCAGTTTCTTCCATTAAAATTGCCAGATTGAAGATTTTTTCGTTTTATTTTAAACAAGTTCAAAACGTTTGATCGTGAAATCAGTTTTACAGATCATGTAATGAGCATACCTGTTTTAGTATCCTTCTTTTCCCTGAAGAAACAATAACGTCCTCCCCCGCCACTGCTATCTTTTCCATTTGTTTAAGTAAACTACCATTTGGTGACCAAGCAGATTCCACAAAGGCAGTCATATGTCCTGCAAGATCACAGAAGGAATGCCCATTATGCTTTGGTGTAGAATTTAATATCTTGCTTTTTTCATTTTCATCTCCTTCTTTCTCAAATTTCTGGGAAAATATAGACTGTGTAACACAATGTATCCCCGAGTACTTAAAACTTTACAACAGTCACCATAACTTCTTTATAAAAATATGCAGGGACGTGTTATTTGTACGTACCGTTAATTGCTACTAGTTTTCTGCCAAAGAAATCCACCAGAACCTATTTTACCAGAGTGGAGAGTTGGGGAGTGGGGTTGGGGGGGGGTGCTAACCGCCCTCCCCTATTTTCATAAAAAAGGTAAGAAGAACTCTGAGGGGGATGCGCCGCGCCCCTTTACGTGTCGCGCAAGCACTCGGAAAATCTTCATAAAACATATAGATATCTTTCAAAATCAACACCATTTGTGCCTCATCTTCCAAAAATGTAAACGTCTGAGGGAACACCTCCTCACAGATTGCGCCCCTTGCGTCGTGCAGAAGAAGGAGGAAAATTTTACAAAAAAAGTATGCACCAACTGTGGGGTCCTGTCAGCAGCTCAAGTTGGGCCCTTTAGCGTCACAAAGCGACGCAATGTCGCATTTTAGAGTGCGACTAGGGGGTTGTGAGGGGGCCCTTAGAGCAATATTTTAGGTGCCCCTGTCAGCAACGCTGCTGACATTGCTGCCCTCGTAAAATCCGCCACTGCTGTATGCATCATTTGTTTCAGCCTGTACCCAAATGGCCTCGTCTACAATGTCAGGTTTATTTCCGTACATGTGCATGGCATGGTATCTGGACACTGTGCTCATGGTAAGTGGAAGGGCCAAATCAAAATAAGCTAAGTTACTTGCCAATCACTACAAACTAAGGCACAAAAACCTTGATTTTGTGGTAGTTTTTATGATAATACACAATAATTCAGAGGTGTGCTATTAAATTTTGTTGCTGGTCACCTCAGAAATCAGAGGGCGGCCAAAATGCCGCCGTTATGGCTAAACGACAGTAAGTTTTAGGGTAATGTCCACGTTACCTTGTTTTGTGTCATATTGAAGATAATTTAATTATCTACATGATAACCCATTTTTTGTGGGTTTCGTTGTTATCTACACAAACGTTTTGGGGCCAAAAAGGCATATTTTTGCCATTTTTTTTTCAAAAAAATGATGCTGTACTGAAATACTTTCTCCCCCATATATCAAACTGTTTTCTTCATAATGGATCAAGACTTTCTCGGAATTTGCCTTATATATATTCATTTTGTGTGAAAAGCCAGGATCATCGCCAGTTAACTTAAAGTTTATAGTGTCTTGAAATGAAAGGGGTCTTAATCACAAAAAACGCCATTTTTTTTTGCACATTTTCTCTAAACACATGAACAAATGTGTGTGTCAATACCATATAAAATGCTATATGACAGGTTTTGATCACCTAACTATATAAATGTTTGTTTCAGTGCTGCAATGTGGCCTTGCTGATTCAATTTTTGCGGCAACCTCTAAATCCAAGATCGCGGCCAAATGGCCGCTTCTTTGACAAACAATGTTTTTTTAAGGATAACTGGTTGAAGAAGCCTCCAATCAGCATGTGATTGGCGTCATTTTTTAAGCAAATACATTTTCTACAGGATTAATAACCATGCTTGATGGGGTTTAAGGTGGCATATGCAGCAAAATGTGAGTTTTTTTGACATTTTTTCCCAAAAAGAGATCAAGAAGAGAGACAATTTTTTTCTACTCAATGAAATTCTTATTCATGGAGTACTTATTACTTTGTAGGACTATGTCCGTTAGAATATGACCACACTGTGAAAAGGCAGCTTTACAACATATTCTGTAAAAAATTTCTAGTGCCCAAAGTAAAATGTGTTTCAATCCACAAAACCCAGTTTTAATGCACATCATATCACATGTATAAGGCTTAATGATTAAAAAAAAAACAAGTACCACCTGTACTTCATACTGGCAACAATGTGCTCATATAAAGTTTTAAATTTTATACTGATCTAGAAGTACATATAACATCCAAAAGGGCCCCAGGAATCCCAAAATGCTACGTTTTTCAACTTTAAAACTACTATTTTACATAGCCTTAATAGACACGTCTACTTAGCAACTGCTGTAGCCATGCTCAAACTGCACAAGTTG
>JAMKCH010033868.1:0-16054 GCA_023653785.1 Ophioderma brevispina | reverse complement strand
TTTTTTTAAAAAAAAAAATCTCAATTTGAGGCGCCAAACGACATAGGGTTTCGAGAAAACTAACTTTGATTTAAATCCTTTAGATTTGTATTGTTTGTTTCGGATAATATTGAATAAAGTTAGATAGCAAATTGGAAAAAAGTAGTCCTAATGTAATTTTGCCATACTAACTTTGCTAACCATTTTATGCATAAAGGTTCAACTGTATTTAATTTTGCAGAATTTTGCCCTGAAACTTGGCCAAAGTTGTTTCTAGTGTCCTAGAAGTTTTCTGTTTAGTCCGCCGGTTCTAATTTGCTATTTGCATAATTAATTTTCAAATCTAGATCTGGTACCACCCCCAATTTGAAATTTGAGCAAATACTTAATTTGGGCAAATTTAAGCAAATTTTGATTGAAAATTGGAAACGTTTGAAAAAGACTCATTCATGTATCAAATTTTGCATTTAGAAGGGGGGGTCATTGATATACCCTAAAGTTGTTTTTTGCCACCAAAGTCCCGCCACATACATCCCAACAGGGAACATTTGTACTGATTCCCATAAGGCTCCAAATAAATTGTGGCTGTTGCATTGGTTTTATGATATCCTTTATGATTTGCACCTTTCATGTTGCTCCTACTTTTCTTAAAAGCTGTGCCAATTGTCAATTTTGGTGTTCAGTTGTAAACCAAATATTTCACACAAAAGGTGTCCCTGACAAATATGAAATTCTGATTTCCCTTTCTTTGGCACTAATGTACAGCTTTCTATCAAAATAAAGTTATTTTTCGGTAGAACAAAATGAAATTTCATTACTATATGAGCAATATATCTCGCCTATGTTTTATATTGAATTAGGCACTCAAACAAACCGCCTTTTTTTCACTTTCAAGGCTTTTCTGTCGCCAAAACAGTGTAAGAAATATATTGTGTTCTAAATGCGACACATTTATCGATACCCCAAAATCTCTCGTTGTGCACCCTTTAAAGGTATAATTATGGACATGATGTCCCACCATATGGGTTATTTTTTTTTCAAAGTGTATGTTAATGGACGTTTGGGATATGTGTCACAATACTTATTAGTTCTGCTGTTCTCTTTCTCTTTTTATTAAGAAGAAATAATTTATGCTTCTCCATTTTCTATGCATTTTTTATTTATCATAGATGAATTGCAGCCAAATTTAATTCTGAACATAGTCAATAATTTTGTATTCCTTTGGAATGGAATGTGCATCTCACAACCCTTTTTATTTTGATTTACAACTATCGTCTTTATTTCGTGTGCTATTTCCATTTTGTAGAAGCAATCAAAATATCAATTTGATTTTCGTGGGTATATACTTACACTCAAGGGAACTATTGAGATAGCATAGATGTTGAAGGACAGAGTGCAAGCTGCGAAGGAAAGGCGTTCAAGAGAGTATGCGCCTCTTTTTAAACCAAACTTGATATACAGTGGCAACATTGGAATCTTATCGCAAACTTGGAAATGATGGGAAAATCACGTTCACTCATCCTGGGCAGTCTAGTTTAAACCAACTGGGTTGCGCAACTATCTGCAGATGTATCACTGCTGCTGATGAGAACTTAAAGCAATTAGCAAAAATGAAGCTGGAGCAGTTTTTAAAAAAAAATAATATCGAAGAGAATTTTCAACACTCTCTGATGAGCTGAAGAGAGCGAATGACATGTTGAGCAGTGCACTCCAACCCGTTATGATGGGAGCAGTAACAGTAATTCAGACCGGTCCCTCCATGGGCGGGCGACATTAATTCTTGCACCCCGCCCATTTGTTTTCCCCCCCCCCCCGGGCCGAAAGAAAAATGAGGATTTTTTGGGCAAAATTAGCGATTTGGGACCACAAATCACCAAATTGGGGTAAAATAATCGATTTTTTGGGCCAATATTGGTTAAAAATCTCCAAAGATTTGATATTTTGCCCCCCCCAGAATTTCCATTTTCCCCAAAAAATTCACTTTTCCCCCTGTTTGCCCCCACCCCCCGAAAAGAGGTCTGGCGGCGCCGCCACCTGGGTACATCCCAGTGGCGGTTTAATGAAAGGGCCCTGTCCGCAGCTTAAGTGTTGTGAGTAACTCAATATCCTCAGTTTTAGTGCGACTAGGGTGTGTCTGAGGGGGCCCCTGAGAGCAATATTTATTGGGTCCCTGTCGAGCAGCTGCGACACTGCTGCTGACGCTTAAATCCGCACGGTACACACCCAGGTCATACTAGTTTCCTGTCATCGTATTACCAGTGTTCTTATGTTGCATAACCATATCTTGTTCTTTCAATGACCTTGTTTGACAACCCTGATTTTGGAGTACTTAAAGCAAATGGCGGCCAAAAATACCAACTCTGACTAAAGACAACCAGCTAACAACAAGGTGGATTTCAGTCGTTAATGCACACGAAATTCTGAATTTTTCCATTGTAATTGACAAACATAATGTATTTTCAACTTTTGACAAAAGTCATTTAAATGATTGTAAAGAATTCAAATGGCCGCCTCAAAATATTTATTGTTTACACTGCTTTATTCGAAAGGATATAATCGATACAATAACGAGCAATATAATCTTTTGTTCACAGGAAACATAGGAAAACTTACAAGTATTCTGGTTAAAAACAATCCGAAAATTCAAAATGGCTACCACTTACATTTAAATACACAGTTTTAGAGTCGATTTTAGCCAAAAAATTGACCGCGCTATTTTTATTGCTTTTATGGCTGCCTGTTTTAATGCAAATGATTTTCCATAGGTTTTTCTGGTAGTGGATTCAACAATTTATAATCATCAGTAAAATTTCTTCTAATACTAAATGATTTTAGCTAGTGATCAACAAATTGAAAGTTAATTATCGTTATTTTTTTTTGAAAAATTGGGGGCGGGCTCTTCCAAAAATGTGCTATTATTGCTTTAACAATCACCCAGAGTGTCCCACAGGCCATTGTATGGTAATTATTTGAAGTCGACTTCATAAATGGGGTCGATAAAGAAAATTCCGTACTCTTGGTAACTATTTTGGTAGACAATTTCTAATGGTTATATAAAATAACCTTTGTGAAAAAAAATGGGGATGAGGCTGAAGTTGTCAATGCTCCTTAATGCTTCTTTCAAACATTCTAATTACAGACCTACAGGAACAAGAACGCTGTCCTTGCACGTTGGTTAGTTCACTGTGGGGAAAAAAACCATTTATGATGACTTTCACCATTGGAAGAAAAAGGGGGGTAAGTATGCTTATGTAGCTTGCGGCCAGGTAAAATTAGCATGTTCTGTTATCCACGTCTGCACCTACAGTCGAAGCTTGCCTCGTATCTCGAGATTTGACTTCACAAGGAACTTTGCATCTGATATAGAAACCTCCACAGAAAACAGGCTAACCAGAACCTCCGTAGTTCTTCTGTAAACCTCCTACCAAAAGTGTTCCACCGTACCAATCCAACTGCATCTACTATAGAACTTAGAAAACTGCAAAATACATACTAATCTCATCATATATTGATGAAAACTCCATGCAAAATATAGCAGCAATCCATATCTAAATATGTCAAGAAATCTTCGTCTTCTTACTTGTCCACACATGTGGTCTCAAATAATTGATCCAGCCAGAAGTGTGTCCAACGTCTGGCTTCTTCACTGAATTCCCCGCTAGTTCCTTGTTTGTGCATTGTGTGGCTCCAGCATGGGCAGAGAACACCAAGAGATTTTACATTGTCTGTGGTGCGTTCCACAACCACAGTTATCCTGATCTGCTTCAGATAGCCCACTCTTCACACATGAAAGAACACTATACCACAATAAAATCACCCACATGCCACACATAGTAGCATTTGCTGCAAGCAGTCGTGGAAACCGTCAATGACTGCAGCATCACGTACGGCACTGCTGTCACTGTCACTGCATACCTCTGACCACTAATTACTATCATCAAGCCCGCTTACCGGGCATAGGGAGTAGCGTGGCGCTCTGGATTTGAGCATTGAACTTTGAAGCAACGAGAATTTCAAGTCATCCCTATTTTCTGTTATATGTAGTGATTTCATATAGATTATCACTCAATATAGCCCCCCGGATCTAGCAGAACATTTGGAACACATATCAGTACAAAAGGTTTGAGTGATTAATATGTAGACAGACTGCGGGACCAGCCTGAACCATAATTCAAGTGTCCAACTGGTGCCTAAGAGAGGGGCCAAGAACACAGTTTTGTACAGGGTCAAATGTTTAAATTGACCCAACCATGTTGAAAAGTATACCATGGTATTTGTCTAACCACAAGCTTCATGAAAGGTATAGTTGTAACTATCTACAACGAAAGTTTAAGAGTTCTCTACTAAAAAACGGCAAAAATCAATAAAAAGGGTCAATTTTCAGTTGTACATGGGTCAAAATTTTTAAGGTTACCAATAGTAACCACCGTCAAAAAACATGTGAATGGATAGCTTTTTTAGAATGTTAGCATAAGGCCACTGGAATGACCAATGTCACGTAGAGAATACAGTTGATTTGGAGAACGGTGTGAAAGCAGATAGTCCGGCTGGAGCCACAGTCCGTGGCTCCATAGATCGATAACGTAATAAAGCGTGAACTAAATGTTGCGTAAAGAGTCAACTGAATCGATTGCCCTATTGATCACCATTGTTCCCGGACTATGAGTACGCCGGACATGGTTACTTCTACCCTGATGCTTCATCTAATGTCGACGAATTGAAACCAAGAAGATACCATTATTTACAAGCGGCAATGCCATACTCAACAAAAGATGAAATTTCGATAAATCACAATTTGCACTCTCAAATGATAGTCCAGGGCATGCAAGAATAGAGATACATTTACACATAAAATAACCTCCTCATAAAACAGATAGGGTTGTTAAAATAAGAGGTTAAAGACATCCAGGTACTTTGTGGCACACTTTTAAGTTTTCCATTACTTTAAAATCAACAAATGTGGCTATATTCCATGAATATCATAGACCTCGTACTCATTGATATTAAAACCACACAATTTTAAAATTACAAGATATCTTGGGTATTACACACTTTGACCTTTTCTTGATATCATGACACTATGTGCTATCAATTGCATGAAAATGACGCCATGCCCCCTTAAATGTCTTACGTATCATGCGTTCCTCGACTAGTGTGATCAATCATAACTTTGGGTTAAGCTAACATTTGTTATGCAATGTTAGATTTGATTTTTAGTAGTGTTCTTCATTCTGCTTCCTCTATTCCTCATGCTACCAATTTATATCTCATATAACGCAGGGAATCCTAGAATAAAAATTATAAATTAAGTTGTAATTCCAAATGACAATTTGTAAGATGGTTGCAGAATTCGGAAACCTTTTACCCTACTTTTGTCCTCAAACAATCCTACAAAATTAATGACTACATTGCCAAAATGGATTGTTTATTTTTTTATTATTTCCTGTGCCAGTTTTATTCATTTGATTGATAGATTAACTTTGGTTTTCCTGAAAATTATTAATCTTTTGTTTGTTTTGATAAATCATGCCGATCATACCCAAACAGTGTGTGTACTTCACCCCCGTAGGTATATTCATGCCCAGATTATAAACGGACATCCAATGTTAACGTCAAGGTTACTTGTGGTGAATTTTCTTTTGTTAAAATTAGACACCATGTCGCAAATTAGATAAACAAATTAAATCATTACGGAATAAATAAATACTAAGAAAGCGGAGTTTATACCGGTATAACCTCAGTTGGCACACAAAACCCAAACGATCTCATGGCGAAACAAAGTGCCCAGATTGCGGCGCCAACGGGGGGGGGGGGGGGCATGGGGCTTTTGGGGGGGCCCCCGCCCCCCACCACAATTTTATTTTCCTTTCCCCCTAGTTTTCCACCCTGTGCCAAAAAGAAAAATGAAGGATTTTTGGGAAAATTCCAGCGATTTTGGGCCAAAATTGGTTTAAAAATATCCAATAGTTGATACTCGACTTCTCCATCCACTCCCCCCCCCCAGATTTCACTTTTGCCCCCCCCCCAAAAAAATTTCACTTATCCCCCCGTTGCCCCCCCCCAGAAAAAGAAGGTCTGGTGCCGCCACTGAAAAAGTTGCCTCAACTATACCCCAAGGCAGCTACTGCAGCACATGATCACGTCAGAAATGGAGAAGAGACTAGGAAATTGGGTTATTCCCTTCATGTAATTTTTTAGTGGCAGAACTCGGCCCTCCTGCTCTTGCTTTTCGCACTTAAAATAAATTATGGTATCGCCTTGGTTCAATTCGTCGGAAAGAGTATACCGTTGTGGAAATAATCATAGTCCGTCAGTTTACTCATAGCCCCGGGCTCCATAGACGAACACGGAATAAAGCGTGAACTAATGTTGCGTGAAGAGTCAACGAATCGATTGTCCTATTGTTTTCACCATTGTTCCCAGACTGTGTGCCCGGAGGACCATATCTCCTGCCACACCGGTTCTCCAAATCATCTTTTATTCTATAAATGTTTTTTAAAATACCATCTTCAGCAATTGTCATTACTGATCAAAACATGGCAGGATGATGAACCATAAATGCAACCTCGGCATATTTTTTTCCTTTTTTACCAAAGAAAAATCAAAAAGCTAATCTACAATTCAACCACCAAAAAAACAAGGGACAAAAGGTACAAACTCACAGACAAGCACTCATACCCATCAAGGATAACTCTCACAACAATTGCACACATCAAGAAGATCAGCAATTGTTTTTTCTATTAATGGCAAGAGGTCGCAAAGACTACACACAATTTTCAGATTTTTGTATGCAAATGTCAATTTTTTATCTGGACATTCAAACTGTTGTTTTTTTTTGTTGTCAGAGTGTGATTTGTGTATATTGACAATACATTTGTGTCGAAGAACACTGCAGCCATAGAACGCCAACCAAATGGAAATGTTTGGTTGAGGAGATACAAGGAGTTACAGCATGTCTCTAAATATGGTGCAAGTGATGAACGTGCCATTTCAACCAATAACTATTGTATATTGCTTACCATCAGCTTTTTTATCCTCCTGAAGGATTTACTTAATTAGCGTGAACATGCAGTGTTGTTTTTGTATTTTCTAATAGCTTGAATTAACTACTAACACCAAAATCAATACTTTGTGCCACTTTTAAAGAAGAAATTGTTTCACTACCTATCGGTTTTTCATGGGCATTCGTTTTTTACTTTTTACTTTCAAAACAGGACATTCAAATTTGGGTTTCAAAATCCCTCTTCCAAGGGTATTCGGGAAAAAGATAATAGTAAGTGTAATTACAAAAATGTGGATATCACCAGTTGAGATTCAAGGTTCAAATTGATTACCATCAAACAACAATACATCAAATAAACATCATACAAACACACAAACAATTTATACTAATAGGTCTCATAGAGAAGCATACTAAATGTTTGTACGCGTGAGTTAACACTAGTCTCCGCTGAATGTCCGCGCTCACTAAGAAAGTGACAAATTAAGGCCCCTTTTTTTAAACTCACCAATCACCCAAAAAAATCATGAATGGGATAAAATGACCGATTATTTTTTGATTGTTTGGGTGGTCTATCATTTTTACTCTTGTAATTGCATAGATTACATTCCAAAAATTAATCAGAGTGGTTCATGATTTAGGTCATATGGTCTTTTTGACGAAACAATGGATATAATGAATTATTCAAAATTCCAAAGATGGCCCGCCTTACCATGGCAACGGAAGGGAAATGATAAATTTGCCTTAATTAAAAATACTTTAATACGTGATGGTCTATAATAGAGCAATGTGTTCTTTTATTACATATTTACTCTAAAAAAATATGTTTTTAAGGTTTAACAGGGGACTTTAAAAACTGAACTAGACCATCCCACGTGACCAACACTCCTTAAACCAGGGATCACTGACTCCCTAGTAAACCAATGCGGTTGTTTTTGCAAACCACCAAAATGACATGGGCATCTTTTTGGCACTAAAGTATCCATAACTCGCCAACAAATAATAGCTCTAAACAACATCACCTGTTGACGAACTCCAGCACAAACACACCAAGGATACTCTCAAAAACAATTCATCGCATGAACTCAATCCATAATCGGCCAAAAAAAAAAACACTTTTTAAACAAAAAACCCCGTTCCTCCACACCCATCGATAATAACTGCCCAAAATATCTCGAAACACAACTCGTCGATTGTGAACTGATCCTAACTCACCAAAATAAATATAACATAACTATCGATGAAACTCCATCCTAAACTCACCAAAAAATAACTCTAAAATTTTAAAAAACCAACTCAATCAATGAATTTCCCGTTCTAAAACTCCAAAACAAACAAGCGGTGAAGATGGATTAATGTCTACATATTTAACCCAGCCAAGCCTAGTTGTCATTATAGCCCCGGAAGCTTGCACTTCGTATGACACATCCTCAAGTACCAAAAGGTGTGAGTGATTTAATATGTAGACGACTGACGGGGGGACCCCGTTGAAACAAAATTCTTAAGTGCCACAACTGGTGCCTTAAGGAGAGGGCCCAAGACAAAGTTGGACAGGGGCAAATTTTTACAATAAATACAATTGTACTGAAAAAAAGTATTACCATTTGGTTTATTTGTCTAACACCAAGGATTCAGGAAAGGGTATAGTTTGTACTACTACAAATCTAAAGTTTAAGCTTCATAGACTAAAAAACAGCAACAATCATAAAAAGGGTCAATTTCAGTTGTACAGGGGTCAACTTTTTAAGGTTGGTTGCAAAATGGTGCAAAGTATTGGCGGGGACTCATAAGAAATCAAAAAATAAGGAATAATTTTTGAAGTATTGTGATGTGATCGGTCATCGGACCTTTGTGAACACTGGTGCGGAGGGCCCCGAAAGCTTCTCGAACGCCACCCTGTAGTGCAATGGGTAGTTTGCAATCTACAACGGCACCGACATGATCTTAGCCAAAAGACAGAGAAGCGATCAACAGCCACAACCTGCAGCTGCGACTGGTTTTAAGGAATATTTTTTCTTTTCTTTTTTATGTCCTATACTCATTCATTGATCAAAATACAGTGGGTCGGCGTGACCAACGTGAGTAATAACGAAGGGCAAATTATTTTCCAAGTGAGATTGGGCCTTGTCGTTAACATTAAACCATATACAGAACGATGTCCAAAGACGACCACTACTCCCCGAATACATTCCGGTAGATTACAGCATGGAATATCTTTACTGATAAGACTCGTAGCAATGCGGCAATAGCAAGGGCATCTGGTGGTTTTATTTACACCCACCCCCCCCCCCCAGAAAATAGTAGCCTTTATTACGCGCCGACAAATCCCACGAAGTGCTCTGGGCGCCGCCGGGAGCGCCTTAGGCTGCTACAACACACGAGTAATCCAGCACAAACAACATGGAAAAGCATTTTATGGGAGACAGTCCCCATTTACGATGACGGCAGGAAACCGAAACGTACCGGGAGAGAAAAACCCTGCGAGGACGGGTAGTATGGATCGGCAAACCAAATTCACGTACGACACAGGGTCCACAGGGGGATTGAACCCGGGCCAGCATTGGTGAAAAGGCGAGTGGATAAGCCACTACACCAGTCCGCCCTCCGCCCTACCCAAGCAGTTGGTGAGATTTTTGTCAGTTGTATTGTAAAACTGAAAGAAGGTATTTGGGTCTTTCGTGGTGTTCCCAAAAAATGGCGACCTTGTGAGCCTTACTACACAACCCTCTGATTGGAAACATTGATATAAGCGATCCTGGACATCAGCTGATCATTTGTGATTTCTATCTTGGTATAATTTGAAGCCAGGAATTTAACCACCACCTGTGCCGCACTCTTGCCGCCGTGAACTACTTGACTGTTATGCTGTGACAGTGTGGGAATTGGAATTTGTGTGCCAAGCCTAGTCTACTGTGCACTTAGCTAAGGATTGGTTCATGGACATACTGTATTCTGTCTTCATGCTGTATGTTTAGCGGTTATTTAGCTTATCAATACACCATCAATGAGGTAGGCTCTTTCTTCATTTTTATTCTACATTAATGATGGGAGACCTCAAAACGCACCGATATCTCAAGAAAACGAGAATATTTAGAATTGTGTATTGGATTGTACGCAAGCATGGTTAGTCAGCCTATTGAGCTTCCATTTACACATCGGGATACCAAAACTTGTGTAAGGTCAATTGGATTAACCAAACCTTACTATATCCAATAAGAAAAAAAGCAACCTTTAGCTTCAATGTAGTTTAGACTTAGTTTCTATGGAAGAATATGTTCCACTGATATTGAATGAAATACCATCACATCATCCAGAATCGGGGAATTTTGCATCAATCTTAGACACCTGTTGAAGTGTTTCTCAAAGTAAAAGAGCCTTTTACCAAAATCTACCACAGTGATAAGGAAACTGTGTTAAGCAACGAGAATGAATTTACTAGAAAAATTCATCATTCTAGCTTTGCTACTTAGCGGTAAGGACAGGGAACCAAAAACCCAGGGCCCTAAGGCAAATTTCTACTGTGGTGTTTGTAACAGAGCAGTTAAGGACTCCGAGCAAGGGTTACTGTGTGATCAGGAAAAAGTGGAAACATAAATACAAAATGTGTGGTGATGTCAGATACAATTTATAACATTTGTGCTGATAAATCCATCTTCTATGATTCTGTTGCAACTGTGGCCTTACCCAACGTCTCTCAACCATTTTTCCGACCATACTTGTGGGGGATCAGTAATTACTTTTGATTACAGAAGCGGCAGCTCTCGGAGGATGAGAAAGATCTTGGAGAGGCCAATAGACTCGTCTAGCCTGCAAGGACTTGCGCATCGTGGAAACAAGTAACCAAAACATAGGAACCAAACCTAGAAGAATGAAGGCTATGCAAATTAACTGCAATGGTCTGAAGGGTTGATAAACAAAGGAAATTTCAAGCTGAAATTGAGTACAAAACATGAAATGGTGTTGGTTGTGAGTCCAAATTGAGGAGCAGCATTCCTACCTATAACATCTTCCCAGAAGATACTCTGTCATTCGTAATGATTAGAATGCTGCGGGGGAAGGTTTGTTAGCTTAATCGAAATAAGAATGACATCATCAATGTTGAAAGGACATGATTTAACGTCAGTGGTTGTGAATAATGTGGACATCGGTTAGAATTTGCAAGTGTGGATTATACTTACTTGCACGCATTACGGCCTGTAGGAGTACCAACGCAGTCAATGTTGAATTGGATCTTCTTCAGGAGGGTCTTGGCTTGATCACGAAAAAAACACCCACATACACGCACCATATTATTGCTGACAGGGGATTCTAACTTTTCCGACATTGATTGGGACCAGCTTTGCACTAAACCCTCACGAACCGTGCAGCCATCAGCGCCTCCTTGACTTGGATCAGCGAGTAGGGATGTAACCAGGATAACTGACGTCATAACAACAAAACATTGCTCAAATTAGTATACTTGATCATCATTGACAACAATGAAAGCTGTCAGTAACCGGCACCCCCACCCCAGGGATAAGCGATCATGATATTGTTAAACTTCGTATTAAGTTTCTGCAAGACTAACGTGAAATTTAAAACTACTTAGTTCACCATGTAGACCAAGGATGTATATATTTATTAACTTTCCCTGGCTGTTGCCAGCGCACGATGGTGTTGAAAAAAAACCCATGTGCGCTTGGCCGGGATCGGATTCGAACCGGACAGCGACCTTCGTATTACATGACACGACGCTCTAAACCAACTGAGCTATCAAGCAGGGTTTGTAGAGAAGAGCGATAGATATAATCTAGAGGGGTTAGGTCGAAAGGTGGCCTTCGCTTTCATAGCGGATAGCATCAGAACGGTATATTAACATATACGATGATATGTGTTTTGAAATTAAAACTACTTAGTTCGCAGGTTAGAATCCGGCCAAGCGCACATGGGGTTTTTTTTCAACACTATCGTGCGATGGCAATGCAGGGAGAGATAATCAATATATACCAAGACCTAAACGTATCCAACCTTGGAAGGTGTGGAATTACAAGAAAGCAAATCCTGAAATTGTAAGGAGAAAGACAAATTCTTCAAGGGTGCAACTAAGAATCTTCTCAACTCCCCCCAGAGTCAAGATCTGTGGAGGCAAAATTGGCATTTCTTCAAGAGAGTATTTTCAAGGCAATGGATAATATCCCACACACATATTCTAAAGGGGGACATCTCCATCTTGGAGTAACCCCCCTCAATCAGTGGCGTATGCGGAAAACGTGACAAAACTGTCAAGGAAAGCACGATCATCCCAAACTGAAAGTGATTGACTAATAATATAAAAGTTTCTTAGTAAGTTGGTGAACCGTATGGTGAGTGAGGCAACGGTATTGATACATTAACTATGCTCAGTCGGGGCAGTCTTTCATCTGATTGTAAGGATTATGGCATTACATGAAGTCAAAAAGAAAGGAAACTTACAGGGGTTCCAACACTTCGCAATGAACAAGGTATTCATGTCACAAAAACAGCCAAAGCTAATGCTTTGAAAAAACCATAATTTGCCTCACTTTTTACCAGATATTGATGAATGACAACCACCGGACAAAGGGTCATTCACCCTACATGCACAATTCAGGATTGGAAAATTGATGAAAAATGGAGTGCTCCAAAAAACTTTCCGCAAATAAAATAAACAAGGCAAGAAGTGTCAGATGAAATCCATGCAGGAGCTTCATGACTATGCTGTTAAAACTTCACCGCTGCTCACCAGTGGTTCAAGCAGACATTATATGCGGGCAAATTCCATCTGACTGGAAAAAGGCCAGAGTTACTGGTAGTTACAAGGAAGGGTGACAAGACCAAAACCCAGAGAACTAAGACCTGTTAGTTGACAAGCATTTGTTGTTAAAATCAAGAACATGTTATCCTCAGTCATCTTGCAAAGTATCTTAGTAAAGCAGCTGATTTCATGCCAATAACCACCATGGATTTCGAGCGAAGCTTTCGTGTGAGACACCAACTAATCAAAGCGTGGTGATTGGGCCATACAACAAAACCCAATGGTCACAGTGAGTCTTATTTCTCGCTTTCAGTAAGGCATTCGATAAAGTGTCACATAAATGGCTTCCGTCTCATAACTGAAGTACTAGGCGTGATGCAAAACACATGACGGATTAAGATTTCAACCAATCGTTCGCTGTGCGTTGTTGCGACGGTACAAATATAACATTGGACTGAGGTTGGTATCCGGGGTTCCCAAGGATCAGACTGGGCCGGTTCTCTTTCTTCTATCATCAACGATATCATGCATACGCGAACACAGTCAGACTAGGCATGTGATGAGGTGATCTACAGCAACATTGAATCACCAGAGAATCAGATCCGTCTTCATGCGGCAAAAAACTTGGGGAATGAGCTTCAATATTACGAAGTGGTCCATCTACCCATAACCAACAAAGCGGCAGCACATCACTTATGCGTCCACCACTGAAGGTGATGCCATCCCACCAGAGAGTTCACGAAGTACCTGGGTGTCACAATATCCTCAGACCTGTCCTGGACCAAAGTCACATATTAATACCATTCGTGCCAAGCATCCAAAACACCTGGATTGATCCGTAGAAATCTTGGACCAGTTGAAGCTCTGTCAAAGAAAAAGCATATCAAAGCCTTGTAAAGATACAGGTTGGGGGGCAACAAAAAATTTCTTGCCTCTTCTGTGTGGAAACCCATACAACACCAAAATAGGACCAAGACCCAAAAATTGAGAATATCCAACGCCCAGCAGCCAGATGACAGTAGGTGACTACAGGAGAAGATCAAGTGTTTCTAATATGCTCAAAATTCTCCGCAGTGGGACACTCTTGAAGACGGAAAGACTCTGGCTCAGGCTACCATGTTATACAAGATCTAATGGTTGTACGTCAAATTATCCCCTCGGCACTCATCCCCCCACAAAAAAAAAAAGATCTGGAGCTAGATGTTTACCATGTACCCGATATCACCCAGGTCACTGCCAAAGTTAACACATACAAGTACTCCTTCTATCCTCGTATCATCCCACTCTGGAACATCTACCTGCTGAAGCAAGTATAGCTCAGACAAATCATGTGGCTTCAGTGCAGCTTACAATTATCAGATGTCTGCCACCTACGGTTGCCAGCTATGGGTGGTTAACACCAAAAACTAACTTCTTTACAACATTGATAAGATTATATTGAAAAGCGAGCCACTGCTTAATATAAATAACCGTATTTGGGTCACTTGTACTAGCGCATACCAAAGAACAAGCTATGCACCTGTGCAAAATTCTCAAAATTACATTTCATTCTCATTTGCTCATAATAATTCGTAGATACTTAGTACAATTTGTGTTGCAATACATGAAAGTCAATATTAGCGAAATGTCAGTGGTTTAGTTCTGAAAGCGTCTTTAATACTCTTGGACAGTCTAATATGCACCAAAGCAAACTCACACTTCTCAAAAAATTTCCCATCCATGGACATTAGTTCCATTATACCGTTTTGCTTAGTTTCGAGAGTCCTCGTTCTCATTCACTTTGCACACGAGCTATCGGAACCTCGTGTCACCGCAGCGATTGTTCTTCCCCGGATTGTACATGCACAACCCGTGCGTAATGGTTGGAATAGCTCACACGGCAAGCATCATGCATGGTGACGTCGTAATTAGCATGTCGTACCTCGCTTTGTTGTTGGTTTGAGGATCTTTTAGAGTGATGTGTCGCAATTTGGAGTAGCGGTACACGGTTGTGTGTGGCAGTAGATATTGTCCCCTGTAGCAATAGTCGGAGGACACTAAGTTTGGTTTTAATAGTACGGGGGATGTGAAGCTAGGAACTATAGTCCCACGGACTATGATTTATAGGACTGTTAGTCCTACATAATGGGAATGAAAGTCCAGAGGACTTATCGGCCTAGGAATAAATATTGCATAAGTCCGACTGGATACCAGTCCTTAGGAATTAGCTGTCAATTCCGAAAGTAGGGAGTATTAGTCTCTAGGGATTAATGACCTGTCAGGGGGGGACTATCGCTCCTTAGGGATTTGGGTCCCATTCCGACACGGACTATAGACCTTAGGAATTATTGGTTCAAGTCCGAAGGTATGCAGACCTCTTAGTTTTGGGAATATTAATGCCTTGTCAGGGGGGACTATCGCTCCTTAGGGGATTAGGGTCCAATTCCGAACCTGGACTATTAGACCGTAGGAACTATTGTCCATGTCTGAAGATAGGCAGACTATTAGTTCCTTGGAATTAATGCCATGCCCAGAGTGTTGGTGAATGCCACTCTTAGTGATCGGTGTCCGATTCCGACGTGGAAGATAAGTCCTTCAAAGCTGTTTGAAAGTCTATTTCTTATAACAAAACGAGGAATTAAACGAAAAATATCACGGCGACACACTTTGACAACCTAATTGGAGATTTATGGCCACTAACTAATCCTGTGTAAATTTGATCGAAATTTCATTGCGGGGCCAATAATGAATTTTCGTGAAAATTTCGTTTACACGTCTTTCTTGGGAAAATAGGCATATAGAGGGCGCTAAACATAAAAATTATGACCTTTGTAGGCTTCATATGGCAAGATTCCCCGCAATGATTTTTCTGATTTTTGCGGAGAGGTAATAGCTCTTGCATGTTCCCTACTTATATCAGTTGTCAAAATTGTGTACGAAGTGCTGAAAATTGCTCTAAAAATAAAAGAGGCAATTTGCATGGGGTTCAAAAGCGGTGCCTTGGGGATTATTGTTTGCAGGTTTGTATTTTGGACGGACGCTCATTCTTAGGAATTAATGCCATGTCAGCGGTGGCTACATTTCCTTAGGGATTAGCGTACTATCTTTGCGTGGACTACGATTCCTAAGAAAGTAGTGCCAAGTCCAAGGGGAAATCGAGCCTTAGGAATTAATGTCCAACCCGACGTGGCCGGACTACCAGTGCTTAGGAATTATCGTCCATGTCCTAGGTACACTCGTTCCTTAGGTGAAATGGTGTCCAATCGAAGAATGTTTAAAGATTCTATTGAGAAATGAACCTACCCTTGATAAACACTAACAAGCATAGAGATGTGTAGCCCTAA
>JAMKCH010033867.1:0-15388 GCA_023653785.1 Ophioderma brevispina | reverse complement strand
CCGGTCAAGGGCACTTAAACGGTACCTCAAGGCATCCTTGAAGGGCTCCGGAAGAATAACAGCTTTTCATCTAAAACGCCCCCAAGCATATGGTCCAGAGTAACGAAGGACACAGCCGCTGGGTTGCCTCAACCCTCCGCAGCGCACCACCGAAAAACATCACCAATCAGTTGGTCGGCTCTCGGGTTAGGTAACAGCTACAAAAATGCATTCTGAGTTGCCCCCCGTATGTACAAACTGCAATATTTAGTGTTTTTATGGCCACACGGACAGCCCATCTTGGATTTTTCTAAATTTTTTCCCCCCCCCTAAGGGTGACAATTGTACATCCATCTTACACCCTTATAGAGAATGGTATCAGATGAGAAAATTATAAAACCGTGTATTTTGGGTTGATTCCCTGTGAAAAGTACATTTTTCGGGTTTTTTCTGCTGTAAAATGGCGGGCATCTTGGATTTTCTCAAAATTAACAAGCGTGCCTTCCAAAGATACATGAAATTTGACATTTCCGACCTCAACATGAATGATGATTAAAAAAAAAAACAATTACCAAATTTTGGGGTGTCTTTGTTCCAGGGAAACTGCAATTGGGGTTTTACAGTGAAGTGGCAGCCATCTGGATTTCTCAAATGCCCAAGGGTGGCAATTTACACCCACCTGGATTTCCATTATATACCTTTCAAGGAGCATAATCAGCCTGAGAAAAAAAAATTTATCAGAGATTTTCATCATCTACTCCTCCGCTGCTGGACTAAAGCCCAGGATAATTATTTTGAATTGTTTGTGCTTTTACGTAAATGTTTACCTTTTCAGTAGAAACTATGTACGAAGTCAAGGAGGCGAGACAACTGAAAATGATAATTGGCGGACGCGAAAACTCGGAAAACCCCTGCAATGATCGCTTTCAAAAACACATTTTTCATGCAAATTTGATAGAAACCATTTTTTTTTTTTTTTTTTTTAATATTTTTAATTTTTTTCACCTGATACTTACAGGTATGATAAAACGGATAAAAGAAAATAAAAATATAGTTGATGGTTTAAGTTTCGTTTGAAATACTTACATGTAAAGGGTTCACGGAGGGTTCATTTGTATTAAGCTGCGCCTGGGTGGGTACTGCAGGAGGGTGTCCTACGGGCCCGCACAAACGCGGAACCCCTGCAATGTTCCACTTTCCAAAACACATTTTCTTATGCAAATTCTGATAGAAACCAATTTGTAACGACTTTTACACTTTATAATTCTTCAAGGTTTTTTTTTTTTTTTTTTTTTTTTTAATATTTTTAGGTTTTGTTTGAATATAAAATGTTATCAAGAGTCCATCTATCAACGGGCCGCCGGGGGGAGGGTTGATGGGGGCCTCCCGCGCTTCGCGCTGAACCACTGCAATAAATCACTTTCCAAAACACATTTTCTTATGCAAATTTGCATAGAAACAATTTGAAAAATATACAAAGTGGACCCTTTATTGCTTCCTAGATATGATCAACGATCTAAAATCCAGTTCGATTGTAGCGGTATGTAGATGTTACGATGTAAACGGCTTCCAGCTAAATTGAGGAATATGGCCACGATTTAAATGTTTGTATAAAAAAACGGTCATAAAAAAAATTAATATCTACGGACAATTAGATCATTAGAAAAAAAGTTTTAAGATATGCTTCTTCAACGAGGTGTATCACGAAACTTGTTCATAGAATAATCTGACCCGAACTCGATATGGTCATTTGAACTCGATATGTGTCATCTAAGTCATTTTTCTACATAATGGTTAATATACACTTTTTAAAAATAACATATTCTGAAAAAATGAAAGAAATTGCTCTTAAAAAAAAGGAAGCAGATATGGAATGGTTTGGACACCTTACCATTTTTCTTCCATTCCAATGGAGTTCCAACGTAAACCAACATTTGTTGCCGTGGCGCCACCGTGGCAAAATTTAAGTGTCCCGCAGAGGGGGGGGAAAAATTCGTAAGTGGTCCCGGTGTATACGCCCCAATTAGCTGAACTTATTTTATTTTATTTCTGTCTATATGAAGGGCTTTCACACTGAAGACGGTGATCGAAAATTGCGATACGATGCGCCCGTTTGAAAACTGGTGCAGCCCTTTCTGAATACTACCGGGTGTCTCAGAAGAATTAACCCTAAAATATGGATTTGACTATAACTTCAAAATTGAGTATCACATTTGATTAAAATTAAAAGGAATCTTAAAAACACAAATATTTTTTATATTTTCATGTAAACAGACACTCGATTCCGTTCAATAGTTTTGAAGAAATTAAAGCGATGATGAACACAGCAATGGACACTTCCTTCAAAGTTTGTAATAAAGTGATTCAGACAGACAGGTGAGAAATATCATAATTCTTTCAAATTTCAGGTCTGTAGGGTAATCCTGTCAAGCTGATCTGTGGTTGTGTTGGCACATTGTTAGGTCTGCACTTTGTTTTGAATTAAGACGAACACTCCGTCTGATGGTTGCAATGTTCTGTAAGATCGGGGGTTCTGTTGAAATTTTGACTTGCACCCGTTTCACGGTACATTCTTAACAGTGTTCAAACAAAAATGCCCTTGTATGGGCGACAAACGCGGGAAGGGAGAAAGTTTGAATTTGCACTCAAATCATGCCTTTGTTATAAAAGGGAGAATCACCATCTTATTGTAATAAGATGTCTAATTGGGAATAAAAACTATTGTGATAATCTTATTGTTCAGTTTATCCACCTGTTAAGGTCTTGATCAAACTTCTCAATTCATTCTATGTTGTGCCACCCCCTAGTTCAATAACATATTTCACATTTTGACAGATTTTATCTGGTGTTGTTTTCTAATAAAGATGAATCATTCTTGTTATTATCAGGTTTTGTTTTTCTATCTGTATTTTTATTAAAATTGTCACGGTGTGATTGTTATTACTATAATAAACAAACAAAATGGCATTGAACTCAAATCATTAAACACGGGCGGTCTGGGAATGAAAGGAAGAAGCTTGAACAGATAACACGAGTAATAAGCGGTGGTAACATCAAATCTGCATATTGTGAGCAAAACTTGGAAGGAAGTGTTCATTGAAATGTGTTTACCATAAAAAGCTTATTTCTTCAAAACTACGAACCGAATCGAGAGTGATGTATACATAAAATGTTAAAGTATTCGTGGTTTAAGATTCGTTTAATTTCTCAAATGTGTAATTCCTTTGAAGTTATGGTCGCCTATAGCTACGGTGTATTCGTTCTGGAGACACCCTGTAGACGCGCATGCGCAATAGCGCCTTAGTTACGCTTGTAAAACGTTTTCCAAAAGAAAGGATTGAATGAGCTGCTGCTCTCACGAATACTTCTTTTTGAGGCATATTGACGGCAGGTGGTTGACTTTTGTAATGCTGAGGTACAGGGCCATCTTTTATGATAATGTCACCTTGGTGTTTCCGCACACGACACTTGAGAGTTTCGTCATTGAAATTGAACGGACGGAGTAAGGCGGAAATTCCAAACAGGAGGATAGCTCTTGCGTAGTAAAGTGCATTTATTGGATGAGTGTGTGCGGTTATTTGAGGAGGAAACACAACAGCGATATGTGTGTCAGAGTTTGCGAAGTATTATACTGATGTCGGGGGCTGGTTTGAAGTCTCCAGATAGCGATCGATCGAAAGTCGATCGATCACCGGCTCAGTGTGAAAGCCTTAATTATAAGCCTGGGGTAGTAGATCATTCAGTGTTAGACAACATTGCTTTCATGATGCCCCCAGGCTCAGGACGAATTGGAGACAGTCAGGGTTTTCACCCTACTCTTTTAGTCTAGAACTGGATGCGTTTCTATACAGGCGTGATTCTCCATTGTCTATGGGACCGACGGCTTTAACGTGCCCTCCGAAGGATGAGGTATTCTCAAGGGTTCGTTTGCCCAATCCAAATGAACCATGGGAAGACGGAATTCCAGTTTTAATCAATATTTTTACATGTTTAAAATATAATCTATATAAATCATGCACTGATTATCATGAATTCACTGATCTGATTTGCAATTTACTTTGTGATGAAACAAGGTCAGAAAGTTACTAGGAATACATTGAAAAAAAAACAACGGGCGACGAACGAATCTAATTTCTCTGTTTGTTGGTCTATTTCACAGTAATTTTTCAACACCTAATTCTTACTGTTGAGTAAATATGGAATATAAAGTCAATTGGTCAAGCTTAGTCATTTTTCCTTGATTGAGTATATTTTACATGAAAGCAAAACCACTCCACTCCCAGTATTGAATGGAACATCGCAAGCATTCAGGTAAACAAGAAACAAACAATGTAAAAGGGTAATTAATAAAAAGTCCGGGTGTTTTCATAAAATATTTTAAGAAAATTCCAAAGCCTATATGATTAAATTTTTTTAAATGTGTCATTTTCATTTTTATTTGCAGCATGGAAAAAGAAAACATATGATTGTCAGCGGGTTCGCCCCCGTCCCGTCGCGGGTTGGCACGCCGATATTTTAACCATTAAAATTCCAGTTCGGAGAATAGACCATAACTCAAAGTTTTGGCGTAAGCCTTTAATGTTTGTTTTGAGAAGTAGGCCTCTAATTTTCTTATATAGTAACGACCCACCTAAATGTTCGATGGAGTTGGTGAGTCGTTTGGTGCACGTGCTTGCAGTTGCACTGAAGTACAAAATTGTTCGATGGCGACACAAACTTGTCATTTCTCAAACCAAAGTAGGCCTGGCACTGAATCAGGTCTATAATCCTCTAATACCGCGCGTAGCGCGGAAAATTTTGGAAATTCATGGGTTACAAAGTATAAATAAGTGTCATTGCGCATTGATGTTTTTAGACGATGGGAAGGGGGCGACGGCGCGGCCCCGGATCTCCATTGGTAAGCGGGCGATATGCCTTAGTACAATCATGGGGGAGAGCATTGAATATTGTGTCCCCCACCCCAAAAACGTGAGGGGACATGTCACCCTCGTCCCCCCGGATTGACCCCATGCCTACAATGACACCGTTCAGGGGTTGACTTGTACATGCATTGACCATGTAACTAATCTTGTGCTCTGGGCATCATATACATCCCAAAAACCAGGGGTTTCTTTTCTAGATACATGGGAGTGGAAGTTACTGAACTGTGCCATGGGAGTTGATACAACTCTAGCTCATAGTGGGTGTCGGACCACCTTTTAAGCACCAAACATGCCAAATGAGGCGATTTTATTTCCCCTCTCGATCTGGGGAGGTTCAATTTTTTTTTCTCAATCAGATTTTGATCAAAAAAAATGAACAATAGTTCACTTCATTGACAGTAAGCATAGGCGTGCCCAGGAAATTTTATTGAGGGTGGCTTGAAAGATGTTCGAACCATGAGAGGCAGCGAGCGGAGCTAAACGGGTGGTTCCAGGGGCCCGCCTTAGGCCCCCGGCTAGGTCCGGGGGCATAGCCCCCTGAAGCTCTCTGAGGTTTTTTTAGGTTTAAGAACTGAAACGCCTTTCCTGCGTACTTCTTCCGATCACTTATGATCCCGCAGTTGCCATGAAAAAATCAAATGTGCCTAAAACATTTTTCTTTTTCTTCTTCGTTTTTCCTCTTTTCCTCTTTTCTTTCTCCATTCCTCTTTTTTGCTTGAGAACTTTGAGGGGGGGCTACCCCAAATCCCCCCCCCGCCGGTACGCAAAGTGGTTAGTCAATGTTTTAGATAGTTTTCACATAAAAGCGTCAGGGGTGCCTGCGAGAATTAATTTTATATCAATGTGATAAAACAATTTAAATTTAATAAAATACATCGGTCCTCGAAACGCACGGTCGCCTTCCGTCCGCGGTTTGTAATGATAGGCCTCGTATGACTTTTAACCTTGGCATCTGACCTTTGACCGCATCACAATGAGGGTTCCATGCTGCACCTATGACTCAAGTTTTGGTTCCAATTGAATTCAACTTTCAATTTTAGGTCAATTTTAGCCTTTTTTAGCAAATATTTTAACGTGACCTCTCATTACCTTTGACCTTGGTATGTGACCTTTTACCTCATCCCATGAAGGTTCCCATTTTGCATCTATGATTCAAGTTTAGTTTAAATCCATCGAAGTATGCGGATATTAGAGGCACATGTTACCCTTTTTCACACAACAGGCATCAACAACATACAATCAACAACGTGGACAAAGTGATCCTATGTGTCTTCCCGCCTTAAGCCAGGCGACACAACGTGGGTGCTCCCCGTCCTGCGCGGGCGAAGAACCGTAGAATATTGCCTTTCGAACATGCACATTTTCTCGTGCAAATTTGATAGAAACAACTTTATAATTGTAAGTGGTCATTTTAAATGCTTATTTCTTTTTCACAACAACAGGCATCAACAACTACAGACATCAACAACAGTGGAACTAAGTGATCCCTATGTGTCTTCCTGCCTTAAGCCAGGCGACACAAAAAGTGGGTGCTCCCCGTCCTGCGCGAGGCGAGAACCGTAGCAATATTTGCCTTTCGAACATGCACATTTTCTCGTTGCAAAAATTTGATAGAAACAACTTATAATGTAAGTGGTGCCATTTAAAAATGCCTTTCTTTCTTTTCACAACAAAACAGGCTAATAAAACAACAGACATCAACAACAGTGGACTAAGTGAGCCCCTATGTGTATTCCTGCCTTAAGCCAGGCGACAAAAAGTGGTGCTCCCCGTCCTGCGCGGAGGCGAGAACCGATTGCAATATTTGCCTTTCGAACATGCCACCATTTCTCATGCACGGTTATTAAAAAGTAAAATCTGTGATGCGTTAAGGTTTTATGAAACTATATAATAATGTAAAGTGTTCAAGGAGATTGGCACAGAGTGGGTCGGAAGGGAACACCCCCTCTCGCGCGCAGCGCGGAACCCTTGGGGAATAAATTTTCAAGACATATTTTCTATAGGACCTGGAGAACCGTGTTTAGAAAAAGTCCTTATATCGGCACTGATTTCTGCATTTGCAGCTCACCGATAAATTGGTATTTTCCTTGCCAATCCGCGGCAGAAATTTCGAATCGCGAATTAGTCATCCAAAAATAGTCCGGGTATTAAAAAAATTATTCTAAGAAAATATGGCATTGACTGCATTTACTAAATTACAATGGATTATAATTGCTAAAATGTGTCATTTTCATGATTATTTTCAGCATTAAAAAGAAACATGGTGGCCTGCCAGATACGAAGCAGGCCAGCCACCCAGTGAAGTTTGGAATCATTTATAGAACAGTGCAAAGTCTGTTGTTTGTTTATGGAGTTTGCAATGTGCTGTCTGTTTCATGTGTAAAAGTATTAAACTGAGGTAGATAGTGGATGTGGCGGCAGGGACCCTGCCACAGGGGCATTGGCGTAGTTAGTGGATGTGGCGCCCCCCCCACATCCAGGTCTCGCCTAGGGCCCCTAATGTGGTCCCGAGGCAAAGTCCTTTAAGGGGTCCAGGGGGCGGAGCCCCCGGAAGCTCTAGGGTGTGTCTTCGGAGAGCTCTCAGGTATCTCATTTTCTTGAAGCAGATGACCTTCACTGCCCCTACCCTGGAAACTGTCTGGTTTTAGTATGCTTGAAGGTTTGAATGCCTTCGGAGAGCTCTCAGTTAGCTCATTATCATGAAGCAAATGATCTATACTTGCCCCTGGTGGGGGTCCAGGGGGCAAAGCCCCGGGAGCTCTCGGGTTTTAGCATGTTTGAGTGCCGTCGGAGAGCTCTCAGTTAGCTCATTATCATGAAGCAAATGATCTATACTTGCCCCTGGCGGAGGTCCATGCCCCCTGAAGCTGCCAGGTTTTAGCATGTCTGAGTGCCATCGAGTTTAAGCAAGTTTGAGTACCATCAAAGGGCTCTCAGTTATGAACTATATAGGCATAATGTCTGTGACAGTGTCAATTTTATTTCACTATGGGTTACAATATGCTCATTCACCAACGACACAGTTCAGTGGGTTGTACTTGTACATACATTGACATGAACTGACCTTGTGTGATCTGGGTATCATATAATCATACCCAAAAACCAGGGGGTGTATTTTCTAAATACATTGGTGAATGAAAGCTACTGAACTGTGCCAAGGGAATTGAGATTTTACAAGCTCATAGTGTTTTCCCCACCGTCAGTCCAGCGCCCCTCCTAGCTTCGCCACTGGCCAGGGGGCAGGATATTAAAGTGGCTCTCCCCGAGCGGTTGGGTTCCAGGGTCCTAACACAGGGCCCTTGGTGGGGTCCAGTTTGAGTGCCTTCAGAGAGCTCTCTTTTATCTCAGATTATTTTTTTCAGTATTTTTAACTGTAATATTGCTTATTAAACTTTAACGATCTCTTTTTAATCAATTTTATTTTCCCCAACATCATTACATGGCACCAGGGGCGCGATAGTTTTTTTTGTAGTTAACTTGTAAACTTGTGAAATTACACTAGAGCGTCTATTGCATTTTAACAAAATTCGAAACAAGTTAATTTCTCAAAATGCCCCCACCCCCGGAAATCTAATGGTGCGTCCTCTACAGGGCCCTATTCACTACTCTGCTAATACGGATGATTAGCCATTAAAGTCACAATCAGTCATTTCTTTCCAAATTCAAAATTCCCATTTTGTCTCTAAATTGTTAATGCTAGATCATATCAACGCCTTATATTACTGATCTCTGTGAAAAACAGACACTAAAGCATTTTAAGCGGTCTTGAAGATGCCATTTACGACTGTTTTGTTTGCTAATAAAAGTTGGATCCCAAGTTTTATTAGTAAACATTGCTTTAAAATCGTAATATCTTGACAAAACACGGCGTGTTGAGCTTAGCCACCACTTGCAGGAGTCTTTACTACAACCATTTCCAATACACAGTGCAAAAATTGACTTTGATGAAAAATAGGGGGCGCGGTTTGTTTACATTTTGAAGAAATCGCTTATAGTGGCTTTAAAACGGCAGTTTTTTATCTGTATCTTGGGGAAGAAATGGATTTGGAAGGCGAAATTTCAATATGACAATAAGGAAAACACGACCTTTCATCTAAAATCAAAATTGATACTACTTTAGGGTAAATCAGAGGGTCTCAATGGCGGCCGGAACAAGCACCCTAAAAATACCTCGTTACTTTGCACTACGCACTATAAAAAATATTTTACTCAGTGCGGGGAGTAAAGCGTGTTGAGTAAAAAGTTGAGTCAAGATTTAATCAGCATGGAGTAAAACACAAATTTCCGTGTTACTCCTCACCCGAGTAAAACTGTGAAATACATGTTGAGTAAAGCAGTTTTGAAATCTAACTCAACGTTGCGTGACAAAGTAGTTTGACGCAGTGACGGATCATAAAGTTACCCCGCGTTGATTCTGATCTTAAGCAACGTTGAGGACCCCAGACACGTGCAGCCCAAGAATTGCCGCGGACATATCAATGGGAGGGAGGTGACATGACTGATGTCCCGGGGAAATGCTTGGCCATTCTAATAGTTTACACAAACAAAAATACCCAGATAATAATTTAATTATTAGTGTGTGAGGCAATGGACTTGTCATGATGTGTGAAGTTGGTGAGATTCCCGCGTAACCGGACTATGTCTCGGGTAAATCATACAAGGCTTATGAATTCGGCAACTTTCACCAGAGTTGAGTCAAGTTACTCAACCAAAGAGCTGTGACTTTTTAACTACCATAAGGAGTAAAAAATTACTCAGGTTGAGTAAAAAAAAATTTTAAAGTGCGGTACCGAGTAAAATATGATCTAATGAGAATTCCTTGTCAGTCTAGAGTGAAAACCTTGTAAATTTGACCAAAATTATGTCAAATTATAATATTTTCTAGTATTTGTGACTAGAAACCTCGTCAGATCATATTTAACGAGCCATTTTTAAGAGTGTTAACGGCTTGGCAAATTAGCCTCTTGGCCTAAAATTAAAATTAAGTTGTTTACGGATTTTCTGGGGAGTTTAAGTAGCCTTGTCGTGTTTTGTGTATGGGTAACTCCAGAATCCCACTGAACATGCTGAACAGCAAGCTTGCTACTCTACTGCTACTGCTACTCTATACTGTATATATTTATGAAATTATCTACAGCATGTCTAAAAAATGGTCGAATCAGGAAATACATTGGTAATTAGTATATAACCGACATATTGTTCTAAAGGCTTTCAAATACATTTTATTCTATCTCTGTTTCTTGTGTCTATCCAGAGAATCTTGAATGACTGCAATGGGTCATAAATGTGGACTATGGAACAAAAGTTGGCGAATGGTAATACACTTATAACACTTTTAAGAATCGGCTATCGTAATCTAGGAGAAAGAAAGAATTAAAACCCCAGCAGAAAAAACACAATGTGCAGATACGATAAAATACTGCGTTTTGATTCCAGGCCAAAGCAGGGTTTTGTCAGATAAATAGATTATTAAAAGCAACTTATTTTTTATGGCACACCTTTTGAACATTGCCCGCAGAATGAATATAATCACGTATCTACACTTGGCACTCTGTGCCACTTGCAATAAACTCGCAGTCATCAGCAAAACAAAACAGTACATGCAATATAAAATGAACTATTAAAGGTGCATTTCGAATTCGTGATTCCAGCATCTTTTCATTTGAAAAAGGTTTATTCCCCAAATTCCAGTTGATTCCCACTTGTGGTGTGATTGTTATAAACGAATCCGACGGCGACTATTATCGCCCCTAGCGGTGGGCGGCGCCCTCACCATCCGCCATGATGGGGGGATCTTTGCATGTCTCGTTTTTTAAATACACCGCGTTATACGTTGTACGTGTTACCACAAAGGAGCGATAATTTTGATCAGTTCGACGGCACAAAAACCAACACTATTTCACTGTATCCATTTGTTATATCATCATGGGCGGATCAGGAAAACAATGTAAAAATTTCTTGGCGCTGCACAATTAGCGATAAAAGTTACAAAAATTGGAAAACGAATGCGTGCGAATTCACTCGCACATGACACAAATGAAACAATCATCGTCTCATTTCAGTCTAAATACACTTTGTAACTCGCCGGTCATTTTCACGTTTACTGATAGTCCAGGCGTAGCACAATCCATGCACAAACGAGACTAATTTGTTCAGATCTCCGAAAATCGATACACATGGGCACGGAAGTGTCCATTCTAAAACACCAACAACCCCGCATCGGATAGATTGTCACGTTTTCAGCAAATACGATCGTCTTTGGGAATATTCAAGTTTTCAACGTACACGGATATATCAAACATTCTATTGTACTTTTTGTCTGGATTGAATGTTTGAATTTACGAAAAATATTTTCTCACGGGCTGTTATTAACAATTTTTAACACGTATTCTAACCATAGCGTTTCTTTCGAAGTCACGCAAAGGGGGCGAGATAACCTTCCCAATTTTTACAAAAAACAGTAAGACACTGCCTGGAATTCCAGTTTAGGCCAGTCCCTGACATCATCCTTCCAAAATCCATGAGAAAAAATAAACGGTGTGTGAAAAATTTGTTAACATTGCAAAAAAGTGGTTGTAAAATTTCTTATTTGATTATCGGCTTATTATTTCGTTCGTAAAGCAATATGCGGCGTGTGTTTACTGTGTGTTTGGTGGCCGGGATGACCCCCAGTAATGGCGGCACGTAGAGGGTGTCATTTCGAGGCTTCCCCGTCGGATTCGTGTATAACAAAATGTTTGCAGCATGTCATCCGTTTAATAAATTTCAGAAATCATATTGCAGAAAAGAAACAATCGAGGACTGAGTAAGCACGCATTAAAATATTAAGGCTAACGGTTCAGATATAATATTATACATGGAATAGGATTTTTTATTCCTGTTCAGTTCATTAAAAGTTTTCGGGGCGGGTCGACGATTCCATTCATTCTGAGAAGGTGGTATGCTTTACCCAATGAGTACAATAGAATTTGATGTCACGATACCGGAATCAGATAGGCCATAATTAAAAAATGTCCCCTTTTCTCACGAGAAAAATATACAAGGTAAATGCAGGAATAAAGTTCCAAACAACCAAACTTGAACAAACTCTGAAGCATTCAACATAAGAAAATGATACGATAAGTTAATGATACGCATCAAAGTTCTTTTACGTCACTAAGTGAATTAGAAAAATCTGGTTTACGTTCTATATGTATTCGTTTCTTTCCAAGAACTAAAAATTTGACCAGCTTGGTCCAATTTTTTAATTTAAGCATTTTAGAGTTTTGGCACTCATAACAAATTCAATATTTACGTGGGCCTAATCCTCTTCTTCACCCGCCTCGATGTCATTGACAATTTATCCGTCTTTGTTGACACCAAACAAAGGAATCGAGAGCGTGTCTCGGACTGTACGACCATCTATTCAATTGAATCTGGTGTAAAGCCTTTACATATTCGATATAAAAAAGTTCATGATAAAATGAGTTTAAGCATCTTCTTTCTGTTGAACAAAGTGATCATTTCAGCTGTTTTAATACGGGTTTTTACTTTTTCTCTCAACACATCCCCTCCAAATGAGTTCTTACCATCGACAATATGCGTTACTGATAAAAAGAATCAGACTATACCTTTTATAAGTAGCGTCAGGGAGAGGTCGAGGCTGTGTCACGAAATGTCCTTTTAAACTACTTGGTAAATCTATATACCACATTGTACTAAAAAATTAGATTTTTGTACAATTCTTTCACAGGTATAGTTTAAAAAAATAAAGTAAAGGACACGCGACCTGTATACACATGAACGGGTTCCCATCTCTCTCTGGCGATGGGCCAGACCTCCACAAGTGTGTTAATTTCCCAAACATTTAATAATGCCGGCAGCCGGTACAGTGGCCAACTGAATAACACAATTTTGTGGCACGCTTCTTCTTCTTAGCGTATCCACAAGTCATTGGTAATGGCTTGTGGTGGTGTCAGGATTTATTCAACTTAGTAAGCTGATCTGTTTATTCAACTTAGTAAGCTGATCTGGGGCCGCGTGTATCCATGATACGGACGCTCCTAGCATGGCCCACTCTTTTGAGACTGGGGCGGATTGGGAACAATCAGGGGTTTACACCCTACTCTTATTCGACACTGAATGCGATGTACATGTACAGTTGTGACTCTCTGTACACAGGACCGACGGCTTAACGTCCCCTCCGAAGGACTGGATGCTTTCATGATTCATTTGCCCAATTCCAAGTGAATCATGGAGGAGAGCGGCATTCTGTATTTAATCAATAGCTCGTACACAGATTAAATCCAGAATTAAGCACCCGAATAAATCCCAGCAAGTGACCCCACCGGGATTCGAACCCGGGATTATTTGGTAAATTTGCGCCACAGGCAAGCACCCTAACCGCTAGGCCACGCTCTCCCACACACACACGCTTAGAAGTAGAGATTTTGTAAATTTAACCGGGTGAATTCTAGTTACGAGGGCAGTCATTTTCAAACTCCTTATAATCTTAAAACCACTCATGTTCACTTAAAATATTTAAACAATCCAGCCCAATGAAATATCGTAATGCTGTTTGAATGATTGCAAAACTATAACAATGCTAATTCCTGAAGATTTAGTCCAGTAATTTTATGATTTGACCCAACACAAATTGCAACAGAAACAATGTTGGTGTTAATATACTGTGAAATAGTCCAAAAATAATATATTAAAAGTCTACCAAAATCAACCTAGTGGAACATGTAGAAATAAGGGGAAAACGTTTGTACAGGGGTAAAAAATTAGAATTATTCGAATTGATTTAAATGATGTACCAATTTATTGGGTTACTCCTAAGGTTTAAAAAGAGGTATAGTTTGCCCTATCTACGCGTTATAGTTTTAATACAATAGGCACATAACAGTTCAAGGTCATCCTGGGGGAAAATTCATAGAATGGTCCGATTTTGATCGGACTGGTTGTAAACTGTTAAATTTGTCCCACTAGATAAGTAAATGATAAATAGATTCTTTGTTTGAACTTTCTATATAAGAATTACAGAGCTATGACTTGTGACCTCCCATAGACCCTGTAGTCCCCAGTCACATTTTTGCGTTCCAATTATGCAACGAATATTATAGATGGTGCAACCAGTATATTTTCGGGTTCTGTACCATTAGACGAACAATTTGACACCATTTTTATAACGAACGGATATATCTGAAAATTTACCCCCCTTGTGACCTTGAACCTATTTTGATTCATAACTATTGGACTACAACCTGCAGATAGGGCAAACTATACCTTTTTGTAATCCTGGAAATGTAACGAACACGTTGGCATACTTTTCGACGCGTTCTGATACTTTTCATATTTTGACCCCTGTATAAACCTCACCCCCTTAAAAATATATGTTCCACTCCTTTGATTTTAGTGGATTTTGATATGTTGTTTTTAAAGGTATTCTCAATACAATTCTGTTGGAATTGATTCTGTTGCAATTAGTGTTGGGTTAAGGCAGCATTCATTCTATTTTGACTGGCCTAATTGGCATCACACATTTTATCATTCTGTAGCTATTTACATCACTACAATTTTCTCAGGTATCCAAATGCTGGTTTCAAAAGTAAATACTACTCATAAGAAAGATTCTATTAAATCCAAGAACTTAAAGGTCCATGGCCCGATCGCTAATAGCCTCGTCCCTGAAGCCCCAGATTTTACCGGAAGTGATCAACATTTTGATATCAGAAGAAAGCTACTATTTTTCTCATAGGGCTGTCTACGCTGACGTCACAGTTCGGCCATTTTGAGGTAAGGGAGGTGATGATTCCCATAGACCGCCGTGTAAAACTGGCATAAAATGCGCCAATTTTTTATAGGCCTATAAAGCGAAAGCAAGAGACTGGAATGGTTGCCGCTAGTTAGGAAATAACATGCACATTTTAGAACGCCTATTCGTTTCACTTGCATGGAAGAAACAATCAAAAGAAATGGTCATAAAGGGTTCCAAACGCAAACGGCCTCGTAGAAACTCACGTTTGTTTATCACCTCCGATGAACCAGGGCTGCGTTGAACTAAGATTCAGATTTATTAGAAAGCACGCGCAGTGTTGTGTGTCGCGGAGTGATAATGCGCAACGAGGGCCGATGATAAAGGCTAAGCACCGGATGAGTAGACGGCCCTATTTACACTGTGAAATCTTAAGAGCCAAAGTATGTTTGGTTTGGAAGTAATGTGCCCTATTTTGGTCGACCAATATTAATTTTACACAGTACTCTATGGGGCTTACAAAATCACGTTTTTAGCTCTCGCATCAAAACGGATTGAAATATCGACGCGAAACTTTACAGATTGGGTTTTGGAGTGAGGGCCAATATATCAAGATGAAAACTTCATATCCTTAAATCGGGCCATCCCCCTTTAATCTTACTATAATTTGGCTAATGTTGGATGTATGTATGTTTGTTCGCAAAAGGCTCCGTCAGTTTCGATCCATATTGCGCCAAATTCACTTGAAAGG